>PVIY010064727.1:0-10059 GCA_004026745.1 Myrmecophaga tridactyla
CCCCCCCGTCCCCACCGGGGCCGCAGGACACGTGCGCACTTATTTTAAAGAGAAAATTTTATATCACTACCATCAATGGGAAAGCAGCATCATGAGCCATCGAAATTAAAATAAATACGTCTACGAAAGTTGAAAAAATAAAAAGTCCTCCAAGCGCCACTACTTAAATCGCTGCCACACTGCGGGGAGTGCGGCAGCCCCTGTCCGCGCCTCTCGGCCCGGGGCCCACGGTGGAGGCCGCTGTGACGGGCCTGGCTGTGCTGACCACACAACTTGGGGACATCCCCCCACTTACTGCAAAGTTCTTCATCGAGAGCCTTGACTTTCCCCTTTTTCTTGACCAGTTGGATGTGTCTTTCTTTGACTTCACTGTTATTTCCGTCAATCGCCACGCCTGGAATTTACACACGATCATTATTTTTTCATATTGGAATGTAGGTTTCCCCCCAGGGCTGGCCAGGCCTGCAAGTGCCGTGTGTCAAGATGTGACGGAAGGTAACTCTGTACTTCTCAGGGCATCTGGAGTGACGAGCCCGTGACTGCCGATACTTAACGGAAAGCGAAGGAAGGCGGGCCAGGCCCCAGGCTCTGCCCTGCCCTGCAGGCCGTGCCCCCACTTCTATTGGCCTGGCAAAAGCCGCACGCGGCCCAGGGACGGCAGTGGGCACAGAGGGGCGCCAGCCTTGCCAGGCGCTGGGCATTGCCGCACTAACTGAAGAGGTACTGCGGTCCTGCAGTTTTGTTTTGTTCTTCACCTGGCCTGCTCTCCATAAGGCATTAACGGGGTCAGTAGTGTGATAGTGCAGAGTCAGCAAATGTCAGCATCAGTGGGCGTCTGGGTGGGTCTGGGGGTGGGGAGACTAATTTTGCTTGTTCATTTGAAATTATCCCAAAATAAAAAGTTCAGAAAATGGACAGGGGTATACAATATCTGGCTATAGATATGTCTTCCCCTTTCTCCTAAGGCTGCTTAATTAAAAACAGGAAACAGACTAAAAAATCCCCGTTTGGAGGAGGGACAGGTGAACTCCAGAGAGCTGCCCTCCCTGCCCTTCAGAAAGGTCTTAGGAAGAGTTTAGAATAATGGAAAATGCTTCCAAGAAGTGGGAAAAAAAGAACATAAAGTTACAAAGTTGCACAGAATTTGCAACTAGATGCAAAGCAAAAAAATACCTGGGTTCAGACACCTCCCCCCGTACACCACCCACCCCCACCCCCACCCCCGGCAGACAGTCACACACGGGAAACTTTGGGCAGAGTTGCTGTTGTTTTTACTCTTTCTTTCTGTCATTTTCAAATTCATTTCTTTGATACTAGAAGCATTTATTTTATATTGAAATAAATACTAGATGCAACATCAGAGAAACACGCGGTGGTAAAATATCGCTGTAAATAAGCTGGGGGGGCTGGGGGTCCCCCAAAGACGGGGCGGCCCGGGGCGCACCTGCCGAGTCATAGCCTCTGTACTCCAGCCGCTGCAGACCTCTGATGAGGGTTTCAAAAATCTCCCTCCTTGTCCGGGGGACTCTGTAGTTCATGTAGGCGAAAATCCCTGTTACGAGAAAATCACATTTATAAAGCCCTCGGCTTCCACTGAGAGGAAGCCCCCGTGGGGGGTACGGGCCAGCGTGGACTGACCAAGGGGCTTCAGTCGCCATCTGCCGCGCAGCCCTCCCTGTGGGGCACCAGCGGCACCCCAGCCCCACTTGCAGAAAGGCCTTCCGCCTTCACCGGGCCGTTCCCCTCTCTCGCAGCCCTTGTGCGCTCAGCGCTGACCTCGCCCGTCTACCTTCGAGCATCTTCCTGGTGGATAAACTTGCAGAATCGCACAGAACTGGAAGAAGCTTCCACCGGGCCGACGTTTATAACAGCGAACAACAGAAAACCCAACAATCTGAGCGCCCAGTGCGTTCCGGCTTTATGCGCAGACCTGAGAAAGGTCTTAGAGACGGCCAGGCTCCCCCCCCAGGCCACCGCTCCCGCATCTGCCTTTGTATCTACGGCCCAGCAGGGCGGGGGGCGGCCTGGGCAGTCCCAGGGCGGGCCAGGGCCTCTGCGTACCCAGCCGCAGGCCCGAGGACACTGCGGCCACCAAAGGGGCACGGCTGGGCCGGGCTTCTGCCAGGATGGCGTACATCCAATTTCCAGCATGGGATCTCTTGCTTCTCTTTCATTTAACCGGGAAGTCTCCCCTTCCTCCCAGGCCCCCTTAGCTGGATTGCCCCTACACCCTGCAAAATGGAGCGAAGAGGTGGGCATCTACACTGCGCCCTTGTACTTAAAAATAGAACTACAACAACAAAACAAAACAGCCGTTTTCCTGGGAATGTCTCTTTACTCCCACCGGCATTCCCTCCCGCCTCGTTCCTTCCACCCCTGGGAGCTGCGACTGGAACCCGCTTTGATGTCCCAGATAGGTCAGCACCCTGCAGCTCCACGCGCGGGAATTCAAACCCCAACACCCTCTTTGGGAGCCAGTTTGGCAATCACTCGGGGCGGCTGCACCCCAGGAACGCTGGGCCCAGCCAGGGGCGCGGGGCGCGGGGCGGCGGGGAGGGGCCGCGGGCCTCCAGGGTCACAGCTGCGGGCGGGCACGTCCAGGGCCAGGCGGCGGGGCGGGGAGCAGCACTGGCCCCGGCCCCCCGGACTCCCTCCCAGCCCCCCTGGCCAGGGCCACTGTTGCCCGGAGAGCACGAAGCTAGACCGCGGGGGCTGAAGCGAGGGCGCACCCGGCGCCCGCTTTCCAATCCCGGCCCGCCGCCTGCTTTCTGTGTGGCCTGAGCCGCTGCTGAGCCCCCGGCCCTGAGGCCGCTGCTAAGATCTAACACCGAGGGGAGGACCCGTGCGCTTGGCTGGCCTGGAAATTGCCTTCGTTAAATAAAACCGAGCCGGGATGCAACAATGTGGCTCACTTCTAGGCCTTCTGCTGGCACAGTGAGGAAACCAAACCTACCAGAGGGTGGATGGGGGGCCGGAGGAGGTGCCCCCGGAGGGTCCCTGCTGCCAGTCCCTGACCCGAGGCAGCCAGGCTGCACCTGGAGGCGACCTCAGGGGCCGAAGCCCATGTGCACACCCCCCAGCCCTCCCAGGCGGCCAGCCCAGGACAGCAGTGAGGACAGAGGGCAGGGGACCCAGGCAGGGTCAGCCTCTCCACGCACCCTGTGAGCCGGAAGAGCCGGTGGTCCCAACTGGCTGCCAGGTCCCATCAGACACCCCTGTGCTCCCGCAGCGCCCGCCACTGTTGGGGGGCCCGCCGGCCACAGCACCTCCCCCCACCCCCGACGGTTGTCCAGGAAGCTTCTCTGCCCAAGCCCCCCGCCGGCTAGAAACACTCCTGCCTCGCCTGGCCTCTCTTCCCGGCCTTCTCTCCCCCTTTTCAGACCTCTGCCCTGGCTGCCCCTGGAGCGGGACGGGGGTCCCCGCACGTGGGTTTTACTTGTGTCGAGAGCCCAGAAAAAAAGACGGGTGGAGAGCCCCTCCTGTCCACGGAGAAGGTCTCCCGGGCTGTTCCTTCCTGAGCCCCTCGCTCACATCTGGAAATCTGCTTTAGAGCAGGAGGGCGCGGTGGGAGGGGCGGAGCTGCCTTCCTTCCCAGATAAGGCCCTTGGCCTGGCGAGTCCAGTTCCCTGCTATTCAGGGCAGAGGATTCCACGTTCCCAGGGCAAGGCTGACAATGGAGTCAGTTTTAAAAATGTTAAGTAAACGTGGTTTAATGAGGGGGTAAAGCAAATGACATTAGAGCCCCCTCCGGCCAGGAGTCTGCACCCCGTGTCCATACAGGGTCCCAGGCCGCAGGACTGAGGCACAGCAGTGGGCACCCAGCCAGCCAGCTCCGCAGCCTTCCAAGGCCGCCGGAGGTGCCAGGGAAGGAGGAAGGGCAGAGAGTCCCGTCGGCAGGCGATGGAGGAATTTCAGCAAAATCCTGGAAGACAGAAAGGGGTCCTCAGACCTCAGGATGGAGTCTGGAAGTGAGACTCACCCTTAGGACACGGATCCCTGCAAAGGAGAGGCTGAGCCCACCTATCATACACCTGAGAGCCACCCCAGAGAACCTCCACTGTTGCTCAGATGTGGCCTCTCTCTCAGCAAACTCGGCAGGTGAACTCACTGCCCTCCCCCTACATGGGACATGACTCCCAGGTGTGAACCGCCCTGGCAACCTGGGACAGGACTCCTGGGATGAGCCAGGACCCGGCATCATGGGACTGAGAAAACCTTCCAGACCAAAAGGGGGAAGAAAGAAATGAGACAAAATAAAGTGTCGGTGGCTGAGAGATTTCAAAAAGAGTTGAGAGGTTATCCTGGAGGTTATTCTTATGCATTATATAGATATCACCTTTTTAGTTTATGGTGCATTAGAGGCTGGAGCAAAGTACCTGAAATGGTAGAGCTGTGTTCCAGTGGCCTTGAGTCTTAAAGACAATTGTATAACTGTAGAGCTTCTACAGTGTGACTGTGTGACTGTGAAAACCTTGTGTCTGATGCTGCTTTTATCCAGGGTATGGACAAAAGAGTAAGGAAATAAAGGAAAAATAAATAAATAATAGGTGAATTAAGGGAGAAAAATTGGGTAGGTGGAAATACTAGTGGTCAATGAGAGGGAGGGGTTAGGGTTGTAGATGTATGAGTTTTTCTTTTTATTTCTTTTTCTGGAGTGATGCAAATGTTCTAAAATGATCGTGGTGATGAATACACAGCTGTGTGGTGATGCTGTGAGCCACTGATTGTGCACCATGTCTGGAGTGTGTGTGTGAAGATTTGTCAGTACAAATGCTTTTTAACAAGCACGAAGGGGCTGAGTGCTTTACCCTCCTTATGGACAGGGCCCCTGCTCAGAACCCCGGAGAGGACCCCCTGCGGGCGGGGGAGCCCCTAGTGGGTTCTGCCCCAGGGGTGCCCAGAGAGCCCCTGAGACTGCGTGGGGAGGTAGGGGCCCCTTTTGGGGATGGGGCCCTGCACAGCTGTCCCGGCCCCTCGCCCGCCTCCCTCACCTGTGGGAGTCCCCTCGCGGCTGTGGACAGGCTGGCGGCCCTGCAGTCTCCTCCGAGGCCCGTGAGTAGGGGGGCGTGTCCTGGGCTCTCTGGAGTGCGCCGCCCTTCGCCAGACCGCTGGGGACCCTGAGGGGTCACCCCCGAGGGCGCAGAGCTTGCCGTGGCCAGGGCAGGGCCCTGCCGCGTGTGGCAGCGAAGCCCCTGGTGGCCCGGCACCCAGGCCAGGAGGGAGCCCGCCAGCCGCCTCCGTCCATCAGACACGGTTTTAGGGGAAGAGCACAAAAATCTCCTCAGTCAAAATACGTCCATGAAAAAGACTTGCAGGAGTGCTCCGTGGGGGAGAAACACTCCCTTAGAAGACTCAGAAGCAGGCTGCCCCGCGGTTCCCACCCTGATGGGGTCCTACGGCCCCTCTGTGACGCCCACAGCCGCAGTGATGCTGCCCTGCCTTCCGCGCTCTTGGGACGTGGTGACCCCACATTAGGTGGGGCCCCCCAAGCCCTCGAGCCGGGTGCCCCCTCCTCCGCAGACCTCGGGGGTGCTGCCCCAAACCCAGATTGCCCAAGAACCAGCTGAGCGCGGCTCCTCCCGGCGCTATCCTCACCGAGGGGCTGTCCTGCGCCCAGCTACCAGAGCCACCAGCTGTTCACCTGCCCAACTCCGAGGGGGGCTTGTGCCACCCGCTCCACCCGCCAGGCCAGGAGCCCGGAGAAGGACCCCAAGAGAAGGGTACAGACCTCCAGAGATGCTGGGAAAACCCCTCTCATCCGGCAGTTGTGGGGAGCCGGCCGTCGGGGGTGGGACACAATGCCCCAGCTCGGCCCCACTGCAGGGTCCCGTCTCAGGTGCTGGGCCAGGGCCTCGGAGGTGGGGGGCACTGGGGCACCGGTGGCCCGGCAGTGGCCGAGGCTTGGATGCCAGGGACCTGCAGCCCAGGGCTAGCCTTGGGAGAAGGCTCTTGAACGTGAGAACTAGGCTGAACAGCTACCCTGGAGACAGCAGGCCTAAGCCTGGAGCCTGTGCATGGAACTGATATGGACAGTGTCTTTATAGCAGTGGCTAAGCAGAGCCTTTTAATGTGATGGGGAGACGCTCCTGGGTTGGCTGGGTAGAGCCCGAATGGAGTCACAGATGTCCTCATAAGAAGAAGGCAGAGGGTGTCTGACATGGAAGAGGGCCATGGAGGCAAAGACCGGAGCACTGGCAGCCACCAGGAGCAGGAAGAGGTGAGGAGCAGATTCTCCCCTGAAGCCTCGGGTGGGGAGGACAGGGGGTGCTCAGCCCATCAACGCCTTGATTTAAATTCCAGCAAATAGAACACGTTCTGGCCTTCCAGCCTCCACAACTGTGAGAGAATAAATTTATGTTGTTTTAAGCCAGTAGATTTGTGGTAAGTTATTCCAGCAGCCACAGGAAATGAGTAGACGGACCAAGGCAAGAGATAGTGAATTTAAGCCAAGAGCTCTACCTCCTACCAAGAACGAGAACTCTCCAGGCCTCTGTGCTGTTTTCCCCTCGCGGGTTATAGTAAGCAGACTGTGGGGAGGTTTAAGAACGCACGGATGGGAAGGTCCTTTTGCAGTTTTCCATGCACGGGCACTTGCCTTTGCTGGAGCTCTCAGCCTGCAGCCCCGTGGTCCCTTTCTCCCCATGAGTGCAGACTTGGGGTGCTGAGCTCTGCGGTGGCGGCCCAGGGCCCCCTTTCCTCCTGGGGAAGCCAGGGTGCTCCTTTGTGCCCACTGGGCTGGCGCCCCAAACTCAGGCCGCCGACAGCGGCAGGTCATGTCAGGGCGCGGGGCAGCTGGGGAGGCCGGGAGGGCTGGGCGTGGGGGTGTTTATGTGAAGTCTCCCGATTTTGTACTTTGGCAACTACTTAGAAAAACCCAAACCTGAAAACCATGTGCACCAAACCAAACCTGTCTGCCTGCCCGGGGAGGACCCGGAAAGCCAGGCCATGGGGTGCACCCCGGGGCCCCCAGCCGGGGGCATGTATCCGAGGATTACCCTGTCCCTGGCCAGCTGGGCCTCTGGGCTGCTGCCTGCTCCCCACCCCCACCCCACACCTCCTGCCTGTTAAACTCCGGCGCCTGGGGAGGGAAGGGGAGAAGGAGAAGAGGAAGGAAGGGATGAGGGAAGGAGAGGAAATGTAACCTTCCACCAGGCAGAAGCCACCCAAATGCCAGCAAACTTAGAGGCCAGCGACCCCCTGGGGAACGCTCCCGAGCCTCACCTGCTCAGGTTGGGGCGCCCGTTACTGCCTGGCCTGACCTTCGGGGGCGGAAACAGCAAGGACGAGAGAGAACAAGGTAAAACCTGAGATCCGAGGCTGCGTGGAGGTGACCAGCCTCATCAGGTCCGACCCGAAAACACTCCTGCTTGGACTTGGGCATGCGCAGGCCTGGCTGGGCCGCCCCTTTCCCAGTGTCAAGTGAAGGCATCAGGCGGCAACTCCGGGAACATTTTCAACTGCCAATTTCCCTATACCCACAGCCCCATCATTCCCTTACCATTTTTCTGTAAAATGGACTTGATTTTCAAAAATGTACAGGACTTCATTGCAAAAGAGAAGAACCGTTCAAAGAAAACCAGTACCACTTGCCACACAGCCAGGGCCCCTCCTCTCTGGATGTGTTAAATTCTAGCCAACTGGTGCTGGCGGCTGAGCCCCAAGCTTCCTTAGTTGGGGAGCCAGACAGAGGTCAGAGACACATTAGCACCAAGGTGAGACTTTTCTCCTGGCCAAACTTGAGAAGGAAGCGACTTTCCCAGGTAGGGACTAAACCTGCCCGCCCCAGGCTCCCCTGGGTCCCTCTTCTGGTTCTGAGCACCCGCCAAGGGCGGCCCACAAGCCAGGGCGGTTTCCAAGCCCTGGGCTGCCTTCGGGAGGCTCAGAGCCCTTCTCACGGATGACCACTAATGGGAGGTGATGGGTGGTGACAGCCCCAAACTCAGCCTTCCCAGAGGAGATGAGCCACATGCAGGCTTATGAAGGAAGGTGAAAAGTTGTGATTTTAAATGCTGGGAGAGGTAGAGCTCCCTGCAACCCTGGGAAAGAGAAGGATGCAAGTAAGGAGCAGAAGAAGGAAGGCTGGGGCAGCAGTGGACGGGGCACATGCCAGCTGTTGGCCAAAGGCCTTGAGTGTCACACAGATGTTTGGACTCTGCGAGAGCTTGGAAATCCCACAAAACTGCCACCTCTGCCTCCTCACTGGCCCTAGAAATGCTGGGAGGTGGCCCCAGGCGCTGCCTACAGTGCCGGGAACCCTGAGACTTTTGCCAAAGGTTCAGGAGTTTAAACCGGTGCCAGCCGGGGCTGGGGAAGGCGGCACCCCAGGACGACTCCTGCTCCTTCGTTCCTCCTTTCTTTTCTGGGATGGACTGGCCTGGAAACAAGGCCAGTACAGACTTTGGCCCAGGGCTCACCCGCGGGCACACCCCACCCGCAGCCCCCCGGCAGGGCCCAGAGAGGCCTTTCATGGCTTCAGAAGTTCCACCAGGTCCTCCAGCCACAGGGGGCTGGAGTGGGTAACTGAACCCTGCTCACGGAAAAAAAAGGCACAGTGACCTTTTGTCCCAGCTGAAGTTCCTGGCCCTCTCCCGGCCGGCGGAGGCGGCCCAGCCCAGAGAGTAAGGGATTGCAGATGTGCGCGCAGGGTCCTTCGCCCTCCCCTGCGCCCCGCGGGGCAGCTCCCGGAGCACCGGCCGGGGCCCCCTTCTCCCAGCCCCCGGCCCGCGGATCGGAGGGAGCTGCGGCCTCTTCCCTGCGCCTCGCCCAGCGCGCTTTCCAGCAAGGGGGCGGGCAAGACGGAATCCACCCTTCCAGGCCGAGAGGTTCGTGTTGGGTCGCGGGAGGACGCGCAGGCGCTTCCCGAGCGCACCCGGGGTTGCTCGCGACGCCGCGGAGGCGAGCCCGGCGGCGGCCCGGAGGGGACAGGTGGGGTTGCCTCTCCCCAGTGGGAGCGGTGGGCGTCCCGGGACACCGGAGCCTGAGAGCCGGGTGGGGCGCCCCAAGTCTGGGACGTGCGAGATCGCGCGTGGCCCCCTTTGTGGGCGCCTCGGACCAAGTGGAGGGAAGCGCCCTCCCCGGACACAGGGCGGGGGGACCTCCGTGTGGCCACGTCCAGGTCCGGGAGGCCCCGATTCCCTCCGCCCTGGGTGTGTTGGGGGGAGGTTGCCGGGAGGACCCGGGTTGGGCACCGCCCCTTCCCGGTCTCCCTGAGCCCCTATCTCCAGGGGAGGCAGGCCGGGCCGTGGGTGCCCCTCGATTGGGGACGTGGCCCAGACCCTGGCGGATGGGGCGCGGGTCCCGCAGCCGCCGGGGAGGCGGGGCGGGGACGGGGGGCGCCGCACTCACCGCACATGGTGACCGTCGCTGGGACCCTTCGCAGCTCGGGGACTCCGTGCGCGCCGTGCGCTCCGCGGCCTTTGGGGCCCGCCGATCCGCCGCGGGTCCTTATAGACCGAGCCCCCCGCGAGGGGCGGGCCCGGGGCGGGCCTCCTCCCTCCCGCCTGCTCCCTATTGGGCCCCGGTTGTCGTGACAACGGCCGGGACTGGGCCCCCAGCCGCGAGGAAAGGGGGCGTGGGGCGGCTCGCGCGCCAGTGGCGGCGGTCACCCGAGGGCGTCGGCGCCGGGAAGTCCCGGTGTGGGGTGGGGGCGGCGGGCGCCCGAGTTCACACCCACACCCAGCCGGGGACGGCGTGGGGCCCCGGGCAGCGGACTGAATTGCCCGGGCCTCAGTTTCCCCACCTGTGAAATGGGGATAACGTGGGGAGGAGGGCGGCCATCTGGGCGCGCCGCAGACGTGGGCGTCCTAGTAAACCCCGCGCTGGAGAGTCTCCCTTCCGCCGCGAGTTCGCGCCCGGAGCCCTGCGGCCGCCGCGCGCCTGTAAGCGCCCGTTGCCCGGAGAGAACGCTGGGCCCGCGGGCGGCTGGGAAAACGCCAGCGGCTCCTCGAAAGGGCCTTTGCCAAACCAGGGCACAGATTCGAACTCCGCACAGGGCAGAGACCGAATTCCCCGGCGGGACCCCGCTGGTGGGGGCTCGCTCGGAGCGCGCGGGGATGCGGC
>PVIY010064728.1:0-10059 GCA_004026745.1 Myrmecophaga tridactyla
ATTGATGCTAATGTTCTGGGAAATGATCATGATGATGAATATGCAACTATGTGATGATATTGTGAATTGCTGAGTGTATGTGTTGGGAATGTTTGTGTTTCTTTGTAATTTTTTTTAATTAATAAAAAATTAAAAAAAAAAAACAGTGCAGCAGCTGTGCCTCTTCCAGGATGTGCAAAAGCCATCCAAGATGAGTGGGGTAAAATCTTGTATGCCACAGAAGCCTCTATGACCATGTAGAAGAACCTGAAACTGGCCACTGTGGATCTGCATGCCCTGACTTGTATACACACAGACCCTATCTCCTTGGCTCCCTGGAGAGTCACTTCTAGATGAGGGGGCAAAATTCATGAAGAAGATGGGCGACCATCTGACCAACCAACCAACTAGGGAGTATCCCTTTTTAAAGCTCCTCTGAAGTACAAATAGAATCCTCCCTAGCCCAGAGGTCCCTGTGGGCTCTCCATTCCCCCTAGCATCTGGACTTCTGCCTAAGCCCCTCCCTCCATCCAGGAGACATCTTGCAGCCCTCTAACAAGCTGTGATCCAAATATGAACAATGAATCTTTTTGCAGCCAAAAAAACAAAAACCCAGAGTGAAAAGCTGCTACACATCAATTAGAATATGGCTAAAGTAAAAATCTGACCATACCATGTACTGGCAAGGATATGAAGAAAATGGAACATACTTACAATGTTAGTGTAAATATAAATTGGCACAACCACTTTAGAAAACAGTTAAACATATATTTAACACGAGACAGACATTCCATGTCTAGCTATTTATCCAAGAAAAAAGAAAGCATATGTCCCTAGAAAGACTTGTACATGAATTTTTATAGTAGCTTTATTTGTTATAGCCCCAAAGTAGAAAGAGCCCAAATGTCTATCAACAGACGAATGTGATAACAAACTGTAGTGTATACATACTCAAGAATAAAAAGAAATTAACTATTAATACACACATCAATATGGATGGATTTAAACATAATTATGTTGAGGGGAAGGAGCCAGGCAAAAGAGAGTACAAATGTATGATTCTAACTATATAAAATTTTAGAAAGCACATGAATGTTGCCTGGGATTGGGTAAGAGAAGCAGGAGAGAGTGCTTACAAAGGTCATAATTAAATTTTTGATGATGATGTTATGATTTCATTGCTATATACATATGTCAAAACATATCAAATAATGCACTTTGCACATGCAATTGCATTTTAATTGTATCTCAATAAAATTATATTTTTAAAAGGGAAAAACACTTCAAAATATTTAAGGGATACTACTAAAATTCCAGTCTATTGTAGTTGTTCATAATTTCCCTCTTTCCATTGTACTTTATTTCTTCTCAAATATTCCAGTTTTTCAGCAGAAAATAATAAAAACCAGAAGAAGAAGAAATTATATTTCCAAAGGGCTGAAGGAAAACAACTGTCAACATAGAATTCCAAATTCAGCTAAAATATTATTATTAAAAAGAAGATGAAATAAAGATATTTTTAGAAAAGAAAAATTAAGAGATTCACCACTAAAAAAAAAAAAAGACACCATTAGCAGAGCCACAGTAAAAAAAAAAATACTAAAGTGTATCTTCATGCAGAAGAAAAACAAGATGAAAGGCTGGAAATGCAAGTAGGAATAAAAATAATGTTCAGGGTAAACGCATGATAAATATAAACAATAATGATTGCATAAAACATAAAATTAAGATACATAAAAACCTCTCACAAATAAAAAAGGGGGTAAATGTAATTAATGTGTTGTGATGTCCTTGAAATAATCCTGGAAGAGGTAAAAGTGCTAATTTATATTAAACATTGACATCTCAAGGAGATTTTTGTAATTTCTAGGGAAGCCACTACAAGAAGAGTAAAATTATTGGTAATTACCAAACTAATAGCAAATATAGAATAATAAAAAAAGTTCTCATCTACCCAAAATAAAGTGAAAAATAAGAAAATTAAAAAGAACAGAATACAGGGAGGGAAATGAGAAAGCAAATATTTCAATAAAAAAATTTATCGCAGATTACCTTACATATAAATGCAGTAAATCCTCCAAGAAAAATAAAAGAGTGGATAATAGACCAAAACCTAAATATATGCCACTTTCAAAAGAAGTGCCTAAAGTACGTGGATATGGAAATTTCAAAAGTAAAATAATGCATATATGTATATAAATATATACAAATACTATACATATATGTGTATACATATACAAGTACTAGCCAAATGAAAGTTCATTGTCTGCCTACATTTTTCAGGAAATTTTTGGCTGAGGCAAAGAATTTATGTGCTAGAAATGTAATAGGAAGTGCAATTCCAGGTAGGTTAGAAAAACAAATATAAGAGAAAGAGGGAGAACAGATATGAGGATGTGTTACTCATTTAACCACTAAATACGTAACTGCTCACTCGAACTCCTGGTCTTTTTCTCGTGATTAGATTAGGATAATGTGAGTAGATGAGGAAGCCCACAGAGGTAAAGTTCATTTTCATTGCATCACATGGAGCGTACTTACTATCAGCATGACTTCACTTTTGATAATAATAACCTCGATCACCTGGATTGAGGTAGTGTTTGTTCAGTTTCCCCACTGTAAAATTACTCTATTTCCCCCTTTCCATACTTTGGTTTTTGGAAGAAAGTCACTATGCAGCCCATGCTTGAAGAATGGGGAAATATGCTCCACCTACTTAAAGGAGGAATCTGTTCATAAATTATTTGAATTCTTCTACATGGAAGATTTATCTATTCTCCCTTATGTATTTATTCAAAAATTCATCCAAATCAGTATGAACTCATAGATACTTATTTCATACTCAGGATTATAATACTACTTGTTTTATTGATCAAATTCTTCCAGCTTTGGCCATCCAGAGCTCTTTCAATTGCCTCCTGTATCCCTTTGACATACACTCATTATTATGGTATTTATGTTGTTGTCATGTAGTTTTGGGGATTGTGCCATTTTGAATATATTATGTGCCCCAGAAAAGCCATGTTTTTGTCTTGATCCATTCTTATGGGAGCAACAGTTTCTTTTAATCCTGATCCAATACTATAGGTTGGAAAGCTTTGATCAGATTATCTCTGCAGAGCTGTAGCGCGTTCGATTCTGGATGTGACCTTTTGTTTAGAGGGGGATGTGACTCCACCCATTCCAGGTGGGTCTTTATTAGTTCACTGGAATCCTTTAAAAAAGGAGACATTTTGGAGAGAGTCATAAATGACAGAAATAACAGAGCCAAAAGAAACTTCAGAGCAGAGTTGAAACAGATGCCAACACTTGGAGAATAGAGACATGGATGTTTGGAGATGCTTGAAGCCCAGCAGACATCACCATGAGATGTCAAGCAAGCCAGAACCTGGAGAGAGCGAAGGGAAGTCAAGAGATGAAAGCCAGCCCCAGCGAAGCAGTGAGGAAGCCCTCACGAATAAAGTCTGAAAGCAGCAGAGCCCAGGAGCGAGGGACCAGTGGATGCCAGCCACATACCTTCCCAGCTAACAGAGTTGTTCCAAACTAATCGACCTTTCTTGAGTGAAGGTAACCTCTTGTTGGTGCCTTCACTTGAACACATTCACTTCCTTAGTACTGCAAGCTTGTAACTTATTAAATTCCCCTTTTTAAAAGCCGCTCCAGGTCTGGTATATCACATTCCAGCAGCTTACAAACTAACACAAGTTTTTTGCTTGTTTATTAGCACTTTCTTTCTGGAATAATGACAAGATGCTCCGGGCTCAGATTATATTTTTCTTGCCCCAGTCGTAGAATCAGCCAACCATTTCTCCAAGGACTTCTGCTTCCTTTTATTGGAGAATGGTATTAGAAACCAAGATCTGAGTGCTATGTGTGCTCATTACTTCATGGCCCTCTCAGCTGACAGAACAAGGAGTTATAAGTTTGTATACTAATCCATTTATATACACAAAAGTATAAATATTTCTGTATGTAACTATCTGTATCTATGGTTAGCTAAAGATGAATTCATACTGATGTTTCCAACTTTAATCCATTACTACATGGGTCATTCTAACCTTCATTTGCTCATTTGTAACCTCCCACTACACCAGTGAGAACACTGGCTCCCAACTTCTGACATTCATTTATATAGTTTCTCAACTCCAGTGTACAAGTATAGGAGTTTCTGAATAGTTAACTCGCACACTTATGGGAAACAACTTTGCCAATTATAGTACTGTGTTTCTGTACAATTCCTTTTGCCTTTAGTCTTACAGATTCCACTCATTTCCAAAGTAATTTAGGTCAATACCTTATTCTCCCACCCCGTTCAGTGAGTTTGTCATACATTTATAATATATTTGGATTCTTTGGTCCCTTTCTGAATTCCATCCTCGGGCCCAAGGAGGACGATTTTATCAACTGATTTCCATACTCCAGGGCTCAGACACTCACTGCATGCATCATTAATTCCCCCTACTTCCAATTTTCAGATTTTTTGAATGCTAAAATGATGTCTTGCAGGGCTCCATGCCTTGACATCTATAGGGCAATCACAGGGTGAAAGGCAGTAGGGGCACATTACAGCATAGGTATGAAATGAGAAATTGTCATATTGGTCTGCATGAAGTCGGTCAGAGTCCATGGAGAAGTAGCAGGAATAAGAAGACTGGGAGAATCTGAAGTAAGACATAAGTGGTATCACTATTACACCATTCAGAACTATTTATTATCTTCATTGTATCTGGCCTCCATACTACAATATGGAGACCTTGTTTTAGAACAAGATGCCTTTGTTCTTTTTCCTGACAGCAAAAGGAACAGGATCAATCTGTCAGTGAGCTCCTATCAAGGGGGCTCTCTGTAATCTGATAATAAAGAAAGATGGCTAGTAAAACAAGCTGAAGTCCCCACTACAGCATCTGCCTCTAGGGAGGTAATTGAAAATCATCGTCTCCCTTCCTCACCAACCATCCCAGATTTCTTCCATTCTCACTCAATATTTTCACTGATCTAAGTTTCTTGCCTGGTAGAGTGACTCACATTTTCATCCCTGAGTGGTTTGAGCTCTAATTGCTTTGAATCTCTGTCTGTACTAACTACAATTGACCATTTTCTCTTATTAATGTGAAAAATATAAAAAAAAGATATGCCCCAAATGTATTCTGGATTCCTGAATTATTCTCCTTTGCTCCCTATTTTGTTGCAGCTATTGTAAGTGGTAATCAGTGTTAATTACCCTAATAGTATAGTGTCTTCTTTTGTTCTCAGTTGATCTACTGGTGTGAAAACCACAAGTGATAAAGTGGTGGCCACAGCTTCAAGCTTAGTGGAACCGTTACTGTTTCTTCAGATTGAAATATTCCCCTCTGGGGACCAGTATCTATATCACAGCAGAGTCTAAGGTTGTAAAGCAGGAAGCACAATTTCCACAGGTGGATTATTGGGATTGAAAGTGAGAGAAACTAATCCTACTTCTACCCTTGGATTTTTATTTTTTTACTTATTTCTAGCTATTTTGGACACGGCACCATAATGGACTATTGATTCAACATATATATCACATCATAGAAGACACTGCACCAATCCCACAAAGTATTTTTCCCAAGCTGGTACATTAACTGAGTCCAAACAGGTCATTTTTACTTTCTATTAGGCCAGTGTTTTGGGGTGATGGGATATGTGGTAAGACCAATGAACTCTGTGGTCATGTTCCCATTGTCTCACCTCTTTTGCTGAAAATAGTTCCCTTCATACGACGCAAAGTAGTATGTTATTCTATGGTAGACAGTTTTCAAATATGGCTGTTAACAGTTCCTTCCTTCTCCTTGTGAGTAGGCTGCTCCTCACATCATAAGGAAGAGTCTGCTTCTCTCCTTGAATATGGACTAGTTTTAAAATTCTCTTATATTCTATTTCTCATGTCACATTTGATATTATAGGGGAAAAGGCATTCAAGCAGCCTAAATTGGAAGCTTTATGATTAATGAGACTATCAGAACTAGACTTAGCTATTATAAGGATTTTCTGATGATTGATTGAATGTAACTAGTGAATAGCATTTCATATTATAATTAATTTATAAGCTGATATTCACCCTTTCCTTTTTGAGACACTACTGATTTATTTTTTTGGACATCAGATCAACAGATTGAAACTATAATTAGACTTTGAAAAACTCAGATCTTTCAGGAAAATGTCAATTACTTGTAAGTAGATGGATAAATTACTTTAGAAGTCAAGAAGCCTTTTGAGCCACTGTCCTTCCTGTTATCTAATTTTGTGAGCATGTAGTGTTTCTTCTTACACTGTTTAAGGTTGGAATTGATTCTCAAAGATTGACTTCTTTTTTTTTATTTTCAAAGATTGACTTTTGAGAAGGCTTTTCTATAGATATCATGAGAATTCAATATTGCTTTTGTCATATCACCAAGTTAGCAAACAGAAATCATGATTTCTCTCTTTTCCAACATTACTTTTCCTGTATTCCTTTTTCTTATTACTGAGGTCTATGTCTACAGTTTTTGTAGAATATTAATTTTTAATATGATGCTCGATTGTACTGTTGCTTCTTTGATTCTAAAAATATTCTAATTTAAAAAACTATAGAAAGAGTAAGAGTGGCTCTTCATAATGGTAATGAAATTTCTTGGTTTGGACAAAAATTCTATGACTAGTGCTTTAATCTCTCTCATCTTCTGCTTTCTCATATTTCCCCATTTAATAGTGCACTTGTGGTGAATGTTAACTTCATAGTTTATTTGTAAACCTTGTTTTTCAATGTTTTCATTCTGTTGTTAGAGTAGGAATTGATTAATTCTTCTGGTAGATGATTTAACAAAAAAATGTATTATATGTTTACAGGAAAGAAAGATGAGCTGGGATGGAAAATTTCTCAAAGATAAACTGTATATATAAAGCCTATCTAGAAACACTTGTGACATGGCAATGAATAATCAGAACAAGAAATCAAGGGGAAAAAAAGATTCCATTTACAATAGCAATTGAAAGAATCAAATGTCTAGGAATAAATCTAACCAAGGATGTAAAGGACTTGTACACACACAACACATACACACACAAATACAAAACATTACTAAAAGAAAGAAAGACTTAAATAAATATTCATGGATTGGAAGAGTAAATTAAGATGTAGATCCTACCTAAAGTGATGTATAGATTCAATGCAATCCCAATCAAAATTTTAACAACCTTCTTTGCAGAAATGGAAAAGCCTATCATCAAATTTGTATGGAAGATTAAGGGGCCTGGAATAGCCAAAGCTATCTTGAAAAAGAAGAATGAAATTGTCGGATTATATCCTACAGCTATCAAACTCCTAGAAGAAAAGGTGGGGAAGCATCTTCAGGACATTTTGGTGAGCAATAGTTTCTTAGACTTTATACCCAAAGCCCAAGTAACAAGAAAAAAAAATAGATAAATGGGACCTCATCAAAATTAAAAACTTGTACCTCAAAGGACTTTATCATGAAAATGAGTACACAGTGGTAGAAAATATTTGGAAACTGCAAATCCGACAAAGGTTTAATATCCAGAATATATAAAGAAATATTTTAACTTGACAACAAGAACAAGCAATGCAATTAAAAAGTGGGCAAAACACTTGAATAGACAACTCTTCAAATGGCTAGAAAGCACGTGGAAAGCTGCTCAACATCATTAATCATCAGGAAAATGCAAATTAAAACCACAATGAGATATCATTTCAAAACCATTAAAATGGCTGCTATTGAAAAAAAAACAGAAAATTACAAGTGTTGGAGATGATTCAGAGAAATAGGAACACTCATTGCTAGTGGTAATGTGGAGTGGTGCAGCCTCTGTGAAAAACAATTTGGCAGTTCTTCAGAAAGTTAAGTATAGAATTACCATATGACTCTGCAATCCCACTACCTAAAAGAATTGAAAGCAGGGACTCAAACAGGTATTTACACACCAGTGTTCATAGTGAAATTAAGAAATAAAAGACATCCAAATTGGAAAGGAAGAAGTAAAATGCTCACTGTTTGCAGATGACATGATACTATATGTTGAAAATCCCGAAAAATCTACAGCAAAGCCACTAGAACTAACAAATGAGTACAGCAAAATGGCAGGATATAAGATCAACACCCAAAACTCAGTAGTGTTTCTGTACACTAGTGATGAGCAATATGAGGAGGATATCAAGAAAAATATCCCATTTACAATAACAACTATAAGAATCAAATATTTAATAATAAATTTAACAAAGGATACAGAACACCTATGCACAGAAAACTACAAGAAGTTTCTAAAAGAGATGATGAATGACCTAAATAAATGGAAGAGCATACAGTGGTCATGGATTGGATGACTAAATAGTTAAGATGTCCATTCTGCTCCAACTGATTTATAGATTCAATGCAATACCAAGTAAAATCCTAACAACTTACTTTGCAGAAATAGGAAAACCAATAATCAGATTTATTTGGAAGGGCAGGGTGCCCCAAATAGCTAAAAATATTCTGAGAAAGAGAAATGAAGTGGAAGGTCTCACATTACCTGCCTTTAAAGCATATTATGAAGCTATAGTGGTCAAAACAGCATGGTACTGGCATAAAGATAGATATAACTGACAAATGGAATTCAATTGAGTGTTCCAAAATAGACCCTTTCATCTAGGGACAATTAAACTTTGATAAGGTGGTCAAGCCAACCCACCTGGGACAGAGTAGCCTCTTCAGTAAATTGTGTTTTAGAGAACTGGTTATCCATATGCAAAAGAATGAAAAGAGTTCCCATATCTCACACCCTATGCAAAAATTAACTCAAAATGGATCAAAGACCTATGCATTAGAGTTAAGAACATAAAACTGTTAGAAGAAAATGTAGGGAAATATCTTAAACATCTTGTAACAGGATATGGTTTCCTACACCTTATACCCAAAGCACAAGCACTGAAAAAAGATAAAAGGGATCTCCTTAAAATTAAACACTTTTTTTTTGCATCAAAGAACTTTGTCAGCCTATGCAATAGGAGACAATGTTTGGAAACCACACATCAGAAAAGAGTTTAGTATCCAGAATATACAAAGAAATTCTTCAACTCAACAACAAAAGGACAAACTACCCAATCGAGAAATTGACAAAAGGCATAAACAAACACTTTTCAGAAGAGGAAGTACGAATGGCTAAGAGGACATGAAAAAATGCTCAACTTCACTGGCTATAAAGGAACTGTAGATCAAAATCACAATGAGATATAATCTCACACCCAGTAGAATGGCCACTATAAAAAATAAAAATAAATTAAAAAGCAGAAAACAAGTGCTGAAGAGGATATGGAGAAAGAGGCACACTTATCCACTGTTGGTGGGAATGTAAAGTGGTATAACTGCTCTGGAAGGCAGTTTGGTGATTCCTCAGGAAGCTAAGCGTAGAATTGCCATATGATCTAGCAATCCCATTACTAGGTATATATTCAGAGGAACTGAAGGCAAGGACACAAATGGACATTTGCACACCAATGTTTATAGCAGCATTATTTATGATTGCCAAGAGGTGGAAACAGCCCAAATGTCCATCAACAGATGAGTGGCTAAACAAGCTGTGGGTATATACATATGATGGAATATTACACAACTGTAAGACAGAATAAAGTGATGAAGTGTGTAACAATGTGGGTGGATGAATCTTGAGGACATTATACTGAGTGAAATTAGCCAGAAACAAAAGGACAAATACTGTATGGTCTCACTAATATGAACTAACATTTATAAACGAACTTTGAGAGTTAAAGTTAAGAACACACGTAATCAGGAAATAGAGATAGGGTAGAGATTGGACAACTGATGCTGAAAAAATACAGATTGTGCAACAGGACTGGTCATAAAAATTCAGAAATGAATAGCACAATACTACCTGATGATAGCACAACAGAATAAGTACACTAAATGAAGCTGAATGTGAGTATGGTTGAGGGAGAAGGGCTGGGGGCACATATGAAACCAGAAGGAAAGTCAGAGGGTAAAATCTGAGATGGTATAACATAGGAATGCCTACAGTGAACAATGATGTTGATTAAATGAACAAATATTAAAAACATTTTGCATGAGG
>PVIY010064729.1:0-10056 GCA_004026745.1 Myrmecophaga tridactyla
CCCTTCAAAGAAGCTCACCTCCTTTGTTGGGCGGAGTGTGGCCCCAAATCCCATTGCTCAACTACAGGGAGCCTCAGTTTCCCAGCTCTGTACCGTGTGTACAGTCAAAAGAGCCACTGGGTGGGGCTGTTGGAGGAACTCACGAGATGGCGCAGTTAAAGCGGCTGCCAGGGCAGGGGCTTCACAAGATGGCCAACACTGCGACAATTACTCTCCCCAGAGTCCCCCATCGGCCCGCCAACTCTGGCCGGAACCCTTGTCCTTTCTCTGCATCCCACACACTTGGTTAAGCCCTTCCTTGGGGCCCCTTCACAGTCTGGATTGCCCCATTCCTGTGCGACCCGCCGTGCAATGTCCCCGCGCCCCATGTCCTGGGCAGGGCCTGGGGCACCAGGCCAGCACAGAGGCTACCAGGAGAACAGATAAATCCTTAGGCCATGCAGAGGGTGGGCCTGGGAATTTAAATCCATGTATGATTCCCAGCCAGGTCTGTGCCCCCTGGCCCGACAGTGGTTCCCTAAGGAGAGCACATTTCAGAGGGGATTCTGGGTTGGGGGAGAGCCCACATTTCCAAGCACAGCTTTTGATTCCCAAAATCTCATGTAAATTATCGGCAATCCAGTCAGCTAGGTGCTCCTGCTCCCACTTAAAAGATAAAGAAATCTTCTCAGAGGGGTGAAGTCATTTTTCTAGGGTCACACAGCTGGCAAGGGGAGGAGGCAGCACTGTTCTCTCTCGATGCGTCTGCCCAGGAAAGAAATGAAACTGAATGCCCTAAGCAGGAAGATAGGAAAAGGAGTGTGTGGGCCGTAAGCAGGCCCCTGTGCAGGACTGGAGGGAGGGGACAGGTGGGGAGGACGCCAGGAGGAAACAGGAAAATGCCGAAGCCACTCCCCAAGGCCTTGAGGTGGTCCCTCAGGAGGGGCCGTTGAGGCCCAAGGCAGGATGTGCGGTCCCGAGGCAGAAAAGTCATGCCCCCCCCTTCCCACCCCTTTTCCACCCCATGGCTCTGTGGTCTCTGCCTGCCCTAGGATGCCTAGGTAAGCCTTGGGTCAGAGAGGGGCCTGAAGGCCATCCTGCCCAGCCCCCTGCCCAGAGCAAGACTCCAAGCTAGAATACTTCCCATGACAGGCAGCTCACTAACACACATGCCTCTGTGGTTTGACAGCTCAGGTGATTTGAAAGTTTTTCCTTTTGCTTGTCTGCAGCCTGCCTCCCAGAAGCTTCTACCTACTACGGCTGAGCAGGCCACCTCTTATCTCAACCACTCGGAAATTTACAGCCTGATCTTTAGAGAGAAGAGAAACCTAGCAGTTTTGGGGACACTCCCACTCCATGACATCCATCCTACCCTGAAGCTTGGACATCACAGCCCCCTAGGGGCAGAGCTCAGGGGCCTGGGGCCCCTCTGGGGTCTGGGTGGAGGGAACAGAATGACGCTGACCCATCGTCCAGCTGGGTGGATGAAGGTATAGCCAAGGACCAGGTGCCCTTGAGGGTTGTCTTGGGCACTGTGCTGGGGGAGGGGACAGGGTGGCCGGGAGAATCACGCAGAACCTGCCAGAAAAGCCAAAAAAGCAAGCCAGCAGGTGACCCACGAGCAGACCAGCCCAGCCATGTCCGTGGCTATCCTGCACATCCGGCCAGCCTCCTGCCCACCAGGGGCTCTGCTGTGGAACATTCCTGGGCTAAAACACAAGAAAGACCATAGGGCCAGCTGGTGGGGCCCAGCAACACCTCTCTGGTGCCGCCAGCTCCCTGGGCCATTGTGCCAGAGCTGAGGATCTGCGTGGTGAGCCAGTCCCTTCCACGGCCACGGGGCTCCTAAAGGACTGGCAGCTCCTGGGGCAGCCAGAACGTCCGCGAGTGCTGCCAGCCACCCAGCCTTGACACACATTTCCTGAGCACCTACTGTGCGTCAGGCACCGCACTGGGCAGGGAGAGCAGGCACGGGTTCAGACTGCAGGGTTCGCCTGGGGCAGGTCCTCACAGACGACTAAGAGCTTTTTCTCCATTCTCTGATTCCATCCTGCCAGGGGTTGAATTGTGTCCTACCAATGTCCCACTCAAGCCCTAACCCTTGATCCTGCGATGCAACTTTATTAGGAAATACAGTCTGAGGAGATGGGATTAGTTCAACGGAGGCCAGACTGGACTAGGGTGGCCCCATCGCTATGACTGATGTCCTTATAAGAAGGGGAGACTTGGACACAGATGGACAGAGTGAGAAGATGCCATGTGGTGACTGAGGCAGAGGTTGACCAGAAAGCCACCCAAAGCTAGAAGAAGGCAAGGAAGGATTCTCCCCTACAAATTTCAGACTTCCAGCCTCCAGAACTGTGAGACCGTAAATCGTTATCGTTTTAAGCTATTCCATTTGGTACTTTGTTGCTAGGACACATCCTCATAGCCCCTGCCTGCTGAAGCTTCTCTGAAGTTTAACTGAACTTCAGAGAGCGATCACACAGGGAAAAGCAGAGCTGGGATTTGACCCCACGTGGGCCTGGCTCCCGAGCTCATCCTCCTTCCCCTGTCCTCATTCCATTCCTTAACTCTGACCTGAAGATTACCAGGTAATGGACTCCACTCTGGGACTGAGCTCACAGAATTTGGAGTCAGACAGACCAGGGTTCGGATCTCATCTGTGGGCTGTGGGCTATGTGCCTTTGGCTTGCGGTGAGATTTAATCAAGCTAATGCCAATGAGCACTTAAAATAGTGCTGCCTCCCTCTATTGCTGTCAAGAAGGGCAATGATGGGACACGGGGTCCTATGGACTCCAGGAATCTTGGTCAGATTTCCTGACCAAGAAACCTGATCAGCCATGAGGCCTTTAAAACCCACACCCCAGAATTTGCTTCATGTGGCATTCGGGGCCTGCCCCACACTTACTGCACGTGCTGTCCACTCCGGCTGCTCAGGAGAACGGAGACTTCCTGGGCAGTTCGCGCTTTCTCGTGCCTCTGCGCACACTGATTCCCCTGCCCTTCCCTCCTCTTGTCCTCCTTGCCCATCCCATCCTGTTCATCTGTCCCTCAAAGCTCAGCTCAGGCACCTCTGCTCAGAGAAGCCTCTTCTTGTCCTTCTGTCCTGGCTGACCAAGGTGCTGTCCCCTCCCCATGGTGGAACCCTAACACCCCGTGATTCTTTGCTCACACCACGGCCCTCAGCATCATGACTGTCAACATCCTCCTTGTCCCCTGACTAAGCGGGGACAGAGCAGATGCCCAGGTGACTTTGCTAAGTGACCGCAGTGGGTAAAAGGTCCCAGAAGGTTTCTGTAATGGGGAAGTGTGGCTACTGGTCGAGGGGCCAGGGAGGGGGGCAGTGGGTCAGACAGCCCACCCCAGACGCCCGCCCCTGGCTTTGGGGTTCTCCTTGCCCTCCCTGGGGGGCCAGCTGTGGCCGAGAGTGGCCGGGGAGGGCTGTGGCTGACGCCCCACAGACGCCACATGCTGAGCAGGGATTTTCTCCCAGTCTAGAATGAAGCAGGGCACAGCTGTATCCTCTCCCTCTTCCTCTCCTTCCCTAGAGATAACAATCGAGGCGCCTTATGCTTTATCATAGCATCAGAGGCCCAGACGGGATTCCTCCCAGGTGACCCCTGCCCAACAGGAATTGAAGCTGGCAGCCTTCCCAGCCCTGCCGGCCCCTCTGTGCTCACAGCTGCCCCCGCACCCCCAACCCACCCCGGGTCCCCGGGGCGCCCGTCGTCCTTGGCTGAATGTGGCTCCGTCGGTCCATCCCAGCCTCACAGGGGTAGGACCACTTACAGCTGAGCAGCTGCTGGGAAGCCATAGGGAAGAGGGCGGAGGCTTCTATGGACAGAGTCAAGGAGGGGACCCAACGTCACAGGGAAGGCATTTTGGAGGGCAGGAGAGGAATCCATAAAATCACACGTGAATTCCCACTCCTTCCTTGCACCCCTCACCTCCCAGGGCTCACGGGCTCAGGAGGCAGGCCCACATCAGGCTCAATGGGGCCCCTCCCGACCCCAGCTGGCCCCTGCCCACCGTGAAGGAGGGACAGGGACGGGAGGGGAGGAGGGGACAGGGGGCTGGATGCAATGCGGGCTGAGAGGGGAAAAGGTCAAGCTGAGGAACAAGGAGAGATTCCAAGATGGAGATCCAAGGAATGATGAGAAGAGAAGGGGAGGAAGAATGGGGAGGGACAAGGAGGCCGGAGAAGGAAAGAAGGAGCAGGGGGGTGGGGAGCATTCCTCGGGTCCCCTCAAAATGGCGGGTGGCAACCAGGACCCAGGAAGCAGAGGCCTCTGAGAATGAAGGGGTGGCTGGCCTCGGAGGCCCTTCTCATGCCAGTATTTGCACCCCACAGCCTACCACGGCCCCATGGAACTCACATGGGGCCCCGGCCTCACATCCTCCAGGAAGCCTCAGATTTAAACTTTTAACATTATTACCAGATAATGACGTCATTCCTGCCACAATAGGGCGGGGCAAGGATGGGATCTGGTTCTCCCCAAGCTTTAAAACCTGTGTCCCAACCGGGTGCTCGCTGACTGTCAGTCCCTAAAAATTAACGTTGGCTTTAAGCCTGTAATTATCCTGTGAGGAGCACAATTACGCTTCATTGTACTCCCCTGTGAGTTAAAAGCATTAATTTGCTCACTGTAATCATTAGAAGTATATATACCACAGGTTTTACAACCCTGCTTTGGCATTTTTGCTTTTTGGAAATAGCAGAGCTGCAGAACGGAGAAGCAGCGTCTCCTCAGGTCTGAGACCCCCTGCGGAAGCCTGCTTGCTCCCCCAGTTCCTGAACTCCACCCCTCTCTGAGCTGAAGGATCTGTTTTGCTTTGGTGCTCGTGCAGGAGTCAGGGAGGCTTAGGAAAGTCCAGGAGAATGTCCCCAACCCCTCACACAGCCAGCCTTCCCCCTCCCAAAGAAAAACCATCCCTCCCATGGCCTCAGGCCTGGGGCCTCTGATCCCGGCCTCTGGGCAGACAAGGAGGGAGCAGGCTGGACCACTAACGGAGCCCCACACTATTCACCCCCTCTTTATTGGCACGAGGCCTCGGCAGTGAGCGCCAAGTCTCCAGGCAAGGGCAGGGAAGTCTGAGCAGATCTAAGGGGTGAGGGTGCTGGGCTAGTCCCTAGAGTATAGGGAGAGGGTGCTGGGCTGGCCCACTGGGGTGTGGGGAGAGGGTGGTGAATTGCCCCCTGGGGTGTGGAGCTGGGATCTATACCACATACTGAGTCAGGAAATTCCTAAAGGTTCCTCAGGCTGGGACACTCCAGGGCACATAATCACCCCAAACACAAATATTTCTCCAAATAACCAGTCCACATTGCACCCGGGGAAATTAATCACTTCCCGTGATGTCACCCCACACACCCATCTCCACTGGTTTTCTTGGAGGGGTCAGACTCCGGGTGGCTCAGGGGACCGGCACATACTTCTGGACAACGTCCCTCCCACCCCGCACCTACCAGCAAGGCCAATTAGAATTCCTTGCCTGGCCTTAGCTGGCACCCCACAATGGAGGTGGGGGACCCCCAAGTTCATCATCAAGAGTATCTTCTTCCTCCTATAGAGTCCAGCCTCCTCTTAAAAACCCTCCTAGGTAACAATTTCATGACCCCCATCTTCCCCCTATCCCAGGCCTCACCAGCAGGAAGTTCTTCCTCTGGTCTAATCTTAAACCAACTTGCTGCAGAATAAATTTCTGTTTTCTAGTTCAGGAACTCTCAGCGGCTATCTTGTCACCAACTAGTCACCGATGCCCAGGGTGAAGGTTCCCAAAGGCTCTTGAGTGGAGGCCTCTCATGGTGCTCAACTCAGAACCCCCAAACAGCCTTCCCTCTCCCAGAGTCAATCAGAACACCGCAGCTATCAACAACCCAGACCGCGTTCTCTCAGATTAGCCAAACCCCATGTGAGGATGCTAAGGCTTCTGGCGATCCCGGAGAGGCTTGGCAGACAGCACTGCCCTCTGCTCCCACCACACACAGCCTGATCTCTCCTCTGCTCATTCCGCCCTCTAGGATGCAGTGGCCGTACGGAGAAAGGGGGCACACAGAGCAGTCAGGGGACCTGCCTCCCACTTCTGAGGCACCCACCATGCAAGGCCCTATACACGCGCAGTTTCATTCATCCTCCTCCAAACCCATTAAGATTCATCTATTTTCTTCTCCCCCACCCCCCACCCCCCGCATTTGCCAGATGAGGAAACTGTGGCTCAGAGAAGTGCAGAAACTTTCCCAGGGTCACACAGTCAAGAGAAGGATGAGAACCTAACTCTGTCCAGCTCCAGAGTCTGGGGGCTTTACCTCCACGATGACCTGCAGAGGGGACTCAGATCATCTTACTGGGACTCAGATTAAGAAATGAGGCCTGAAGAGGGCCAGTAAGTCAGCCGCAGAACTAGGACCCAAGCAGGACTCCTGGCTCCGAGCCAGATGCTTCTGGCCTTAGTCAGCAACCCCACGTAGAGCTTAAGGTTCTTAAATGATCTTCCAGAAACAGCCATCTCCTCCGATGAGAGCTGGGGCATGGAACCAGGAAGGTGGGGGTCCACTAAGGAGCTCCTCCTTACTCTTGGTGTTAAAATAGAGCTGCCAGATAAAATTCAGGATTCCCACTGACCGTTTTTAGTGTAAGTATAACCCATGCAATATTGGGATATACTTATCTTAAAAAAATTATTTGTTTATCTGAATGTCAAAGTTAACTGGGAGTCCTGTATTTTATTTGCTAAATCTGACAAACCTGTGTTAAAAGGATAAGAGACAATGGGATCTCCTCTGGCCACCTAGAGCCTAGAGACTCGGCCCACACAGCAAGGCCCCTACCAGTAACTTAGGGTTAAGGTTTGGCCTCCAGGGGCCTTGTCTCTCCCTGCTGCCCCCAGAGGCTGATGGAAGCCGGGTGGGAAGTCGGGCCCCGCACACGTAACCCCAACTGGAGAGCGGGGCTGAGACCCAAGAGGGTGAGCTCCCACCTCATAACAGATCCCCAACCCCCCAGCTCCTCTTGAGGGGGGGGACTCCCATCCGGGACATCCCACCCCCCCAAAACAGGTGTCCAGCCCCACCTTATCCTCTTGGGTTGGGGGACTTCATCAGTCTTTTAGCACTGGAAAGGACCCCCGAGATCACCAACTCCAACTCCCTCAGTGACCATTTGGGGAAAGCGAGGCTAAGCCAAGGCTCTGGGTCTCCATCAGGGCACAGCATGGACAGGGAAGATTTGGGCCAACAGGAGATGCTCACGCTACGGCTGCCCCCTTAGCGTCGTCACTGCCGCCACCGTCATCAGCCTCATCGCCATCAGGACAAACACAAGCCCCAGGCCTCGCTCCAAGTTCCCTCCCTACATCCACCCACTGGATCGTCCCCTAACCACGCCCTCCCTTCCCAGTCACCCGAGTTGCCCCTTGTTGGCCTCCAAGGACCGACCTCCCACCCCGGGCCACAGAGAGACAAGGGTAATGGCACGAAATTGAGGGAGGGGAGGGGGGCTCCGTTGTTCCCTATCCTGAGCAACGACTCACCCTGATGCCCCAGACAAGACAGCTTCCCCTTCTGAACCTAGAGCCCAAACCCGACCCCAGAGCCCGGAGCTCGGAGCCCAGAGCTCAGAGGTACAACCCTGGCCCAGACCCCAAATCCAGGGGCTCGAGACCGAAGTGCTGATCCCAGCGCCAGGAGGTGGACCTGGCACCCCAGTCCCTCCCTCCTAGACCCTACAGCCAGCTCTACCTTCTCTCAGGACAACCTCCTTCTCGCCAACACCCCCCAACGCGTCCCATCCGTCCATCGCCTTGGGAACCTCCAGCCCAGCCCAGCCCCCTGCTGCCAGGTGAGCCCTTCCTGGCTCTCACCTGTGAACATCCACAAGCATCTCAACTCCCACCACACACACGGCATGGGTGGGCTTCCTCAGGGACAGTGGCACCACTCTCTGGGGGGCCATTCTGTCCTCCTGGCTCCACACCTCCGAGATCAATTTTGGCCCGGCAGCCGCAGGCTCCGGCTCCCCAGCTCCTCTCCTGGACTCTGTCGCCAGGAAGGAGCATGAGGTCTGCCAGGTTGGTGCTCTCCTCCTCCCTTTTAATTTCACCCTGTGACCTGATTAGCCTGCCCGAGCCGGGTCCCCACCTCCTGGCTCCATGCCCAGCCCTCTTCAGGCCTATCAATCCAGGAGGCCCGGGAAGGAGTCGTCCGAAGCCTGTCCAGGGGATGGGGAGGAGGGGCTTTAGCCACCAAGGATCCCTGCAGTGCCCCCCACCGCCCTTCCCCAGCTTGGCCTCTAGCCTCAGACCGCATCCATGCCTTAATCCACACCAAAATGGTAGTTATCTGCATTTCCCAAGGGCTAAGTGCCAGGCACAGACTAAGCCAATTTGCAGATTTTATCTCATATGCAATATATCAAATAGCATAAAAAGCTGGATTCAGATTGCGTCTTTCTCTTACCACCTGTGCGACCTTGAACAAGTTATTTAACTGCTCCAGGGCACAGCTTCCTCACTGCTGGTGGTTGTCAATGCTAGCTCCTGGGCCATCGGTTGAGGTGGGGTTGCATGAGGTACATGTAAAGAAGCTGACTTTACAGTCGCAATGTTTACTAGTATTCCCATTTCATAGGGAAGAGAAGCATGCTCCAGGCAATGTGCTAATAAATGGTAGAGCCTGAACTCAAACCCAGGTTCCCCTGACCCACCACACCATGCCACGCTCTAAAAGGTAAGGTTAAGCCCCTGGCGCTGACCCGAGAGCCGGTGGAAACCCCTCCAGCTGGGCAGTCCTTGGCTGGCCACCTCCTGCAAATGGGCTGATAGGCATGAGCTGGGGAAGGCGGATTTGTTTCTGATAATCCCCTTCCTTTCAGCTCAGGACTGTGAGTTCTGGCTCCAGCCAATTGTGAGAGCGTTTGTGGATTTTCTTTCACTTTAAAGATGTTTGCTGAGCACCTATTATGTGTTAGGTACTGCCCCAGGCGGTGGAGACACCTAGCTAGGACTAACCCAGACCACAGTCCCCACTCTGATGGCATTTATGTTCGGGGGGAGAGGGGCAATGAACTGGGCTAAATAAGTAAAATGGTCATCGTGTTAGCTGTGTGGCATCGTGTTACCTCTGGGTAAGGATGAAGGTGGCTTGGTCCAGGGGATGCCGGCGAAGGTGTTGGATTCAGAGTGCATTTTGAAGGTTCCCGATGGATTGGATGTGGGTGTGAAAGAGCAGTTGAGGATGCCTAGAGTTTGGGTACCAGGGCACCTGGAGTCTAGAGCTGTCATCAAGTGAGGTGGGGGGCTATGGTGGGTGAGTTGGACACAGGATTGGGCCTGTGAAGTGTGAAATGTCTGAGACAACTGAGCGGAGATGACGAATTGCAGGTGATGTGTCCTCTCCATATTGGGTTTCTGGGGTGATAAGGGAAGGAGCTTTGTCAAGAATTGCCGGGCATCCCTCCTCAGCCAGGGGGTCCTCTCGTGCCAGGAGGCTATTGTAGAGAGGCAAATAAAGGACCTACAGAGCAGAACGGCCCCTGAGCCTGGTTGGGGTCACACCCCTGCCTCGGGAGCTGCCAGTCAGATGGAGGTGGGGGGACACAGCCACTACCACCACGAGCCCCCAGACTGACTGAGAAGATAAGAGATCCAAAAATGGCACAAATATTTATTGGGTTACTTTTGATTTTAAAGATCTTTCTGGAATGAGACCCCTTTCTGATTGGCAACACGTGTGAACATTTATAAATGTTCTGGACCTTCAAAATTCATCACCTCTAAAGGCAAAGTCTGGCTTGTCCAGAGCCTACAAAAGCCAGCAACACAGTAGTTTGGGGATGGGCTATGACTTCCATCACCCTCCACTCCCATTAACCAGCACACGAGTCATTTTGCTTAATAGCATTAATTGGCATAAGGATGTCTGTTTCATAAGTGATATATCATGGAGTGAAAATAGCAGGATTCCGAAGAGCACGTGGACATGTTCTCATTAGAGATGATTAGATGGATGGATAGATGGATGGATGGATGGATGGATGGATGGATGGATGGATGGATGGATGGATGGATGGATGGAT
>PVIY010064730.1:0-10057 GCA_004026745.1 Myrmecophaga tridactyla
TGGAACATAGCAACCGGTCAATTTCAAGGAGAACAGAGTGGGCATCATTTTTCTAGGGAAAGAGTTTGACCTGCTTAAGGAACTGGAAGAAGCCCCACGTGGCCAGAGCATGGTGAGGTGAAGCAGAAGTGCAGGAGATAAGTTGGAGAGAGAAGCAGAGGCCAGACTGTGCAGAGCTTGTCCACTTTGGTATGGAAATGTTCATTCAGCAAGATGCCACTGGAGGATGATAAAACGAGGAGAAGCATGATCTGACTTGCAAATTTATAAGGTCCCTCTGCCCACTGATGTGATGCTCTGAGAAGGACCCTGGCAGATATGAATTACCTGGATTTATTCATGAGGCAACCTCAGACAAACCCAAATGGAGAAGTGTTCTATAAATCACTAGCCTGTGCTCTTCAAAATCCCTCATGTCAAGAAAGAAAAAGAAAGTCTGAGCTAAGGAAAGCTAAAGATAAAGAAGAACTAAGTGCAATGCCTGTCTAGTATTGGATCCTGGAAGGAAAATAAATGTTATAAAGGACATTTGGGGAATGAGTGGCGAAATTTGAATATGGACTATAAATTAGATAATGTTATTGTATCACTATCAAATTCCCTGAATTTGATCATTATACTGTGGTTATGTAACAGAATGCCTGTGCTCTTAGAGGATACAGACTTAAGTATTTAGAAGTGCAGTGTCATGATGTCTCCAGCATGTATCTGGAGACATATATTTTGCATCTTGAAGAGATATGAGCCAAATATGCTGGAGACATGTATGATATCTGGAGACATTATGACACTTCACTCCTAAATAGTTAAGTATTTAGCAAATGCTCAGCAAAAAAATAAATTAAATAAATAAGAATTAATTAATAAGATGAAGCCCCTAAAGCAGATATGGCAAAATATTAAAATCAGTAAATATAGATGAAAGATATAGAGGTATTTATTATTCTATTCTTGAAACTTTTCTGTAGGTTTGCAATTTTTCAAAATAAAAAGACCAAGAGGGTGGGCAAAGGCAGCTCAGTGGCAGAAGTCTTGTCTGCCATGCCGGAGACCCAGGTTTGATTCCTAGAGCCTGCCCATGCCAAAAAAAAAAAAAAGACAAAGAAATCTCTTTAGGTTGACTGTAGTAGTCAGATTTCTCTAGGGAAATAGAACTGAAGGAGATATCTGTAAATATGAGAGATTTCATAAAAGTGTCTCATGCAACTGTGGGGATACACGAATCCAAGTTCCACAGGGCAGGACACAAGATGGCAACTCTGATGAAGGTCTTTGATGAATTCCCCAAGAGATGTTGGCTGACTGAAGTGGAGAGACTCTCTCTTCTGACTTCTTCTTTAAAGCTTTCGATTGATTAAATTAAATGTCACTCATTGAGGGAGAACTCCCTGTCCTAGCTTACCAAAATTGCCAGAATGCAACACACCAGAGATGGATTGGCTTTTAATAAAAGGGGATTTATTTAGTTAAAAACATATAATTCTTCAGAGGGAAAGCTGCTAACTTTCATCTGAGGTTCTCTCTCACACGAGAATGCACAGGGCGATCTCTGCTGGCCTTCTCACCAGGCTTCTGGGTTCCACAACTTTCCCTCGGGTGATTCCTTTCTGCATCTCCAAAGGCCTCGGGGCTGAGCTGTGAGTGCTGAGATGAGGTATGCTTAGCTGCTTGGGCTGTGTAGCATTGAGTTCTCTCATTTAAGCTTCTAGCCAATTAAATCAAACCTCATTCATCGCAGCAGGCACGCCTCTAGCCGACTGCAGAGGTAATCAGTGACAGATGAGCTTCACATGCCATTGGCTCATGTCCACAGCAACAGAACTAGGCATCTTCACCTGGCCAAGTTGACACCTGAACCTAACTACCACACTCCCCTTAGCTGATTGCAGATATAATCAGCCATAAATGCAATCAATGTGATGATCATTTAACACCCACACAATGTCCTCACAGCAACAGATAGGCCAGTGCTGGCTTGACCAGAAAACTGAACACCATCACTTGGCCAAGTCGACACATGAACCTAACTATCACAGGCTGCTATACCACAAATGAATTGAAACAAGCAAGAGAGAAGTTAGTCAAGGAAAGAAAGAAAGGTGGCATGGATTAGGGGCTGGCAATGGACATGAAAAGATGCCAGTACGGTTGATGTATGACTCAGAGCTGAGGAATGGATGTGGGAAATGAGGGAAAGGAGGTATCTTTCTTTGCACTTGTCATTGTCACAAACCTACATGTCAGCTTATTTCTGATTGGTCTATTAATATAACATTATCCTTCAACATATTGTAATAATCATTAAAATCATAAACATAAATGTAATAAGTATCACTAATGAAATTATTATAAACTACTGACTAATAACTTGCTTCCATTGATATAATTAATACTTATAGATAAACTGCAGCTACATGCAGGCGTCTGTGGTTCAACAGACTTGGGGTGAGAACCTGGAAACTATGTTGCTGTTGTTTAAACTTCTCAGTGGTTCTGATGCATGGTTTTGAGAACCACCTCTCTAGGCATAGTCTGAATTTGGATTCCAAACTGATTCTTGTTGCATTCTGTCTCCCTTGGGGTTTCAGAGAGACCCCACCCCCACTCAGGCTAAAGCATATTTATTAATCACTGATGCAGGGACTATCTAAGAGACAAACAAGATTATTCAAGAGACGTTCAAGTCATCGCAGGGGTGATGTCATTCCTTCCATTAAGAGCTTTGTTTGAAACAGTAACTTCTTAAGTTTTCTTTCCAAGTCCCCCTTCAACTTTCAGGTTTTTACATTTTATCTGAAGAATAATATAATAAGCATAAATTTTTGTGGCATTTGCAATGTATATCATGTGACTTTGGCACCCATTACAAACAGCCCCAAATCAAGAAAAAACATTTCAGCAAGAATAGAAGCTTCACAATTGGACCAGTTAGAAATTCTAAACCCTGTTGAAAGGGTAACACTGAAAAAACACACACTATCAGCTTTCAAGCCCTTCTTGGCTCTAGGATACTCCAAAGGAAAGAATTCCAAACACCAGATGAAGACAGACATGAAACCCTTTACAGTGTCTTCCAGCAAACTTAAAATTATGCCTCAAATTATTGTTCTTAGATTAAGTTACCAGTGTTAAACAAATGTGAAACTAAAAAATATCTTTTGGCATCAATATAACCAAGTAGTTTGGGGGTTCAATGTTAGCTCTTGGTCCAAAAGATTTAATGAGTCTCTCCCATTTCCCCAAGCACTTTCCCTGGACCAAATCGAAATTTGCAGGTGGATACAGTTAAACTGCTTGAGCCTGCCAGTATAATTCCTTCCTGTCCTATGGGGAAAAGCATTTTAAGTTTAAGAATACTGTTTGCACAAAGATATACATGCAAAGATATTCACAGCAAAGTTGCTTGTAAGAGCAAGCAAAAAAAAAGAAGAAACTAAATGTTCCTTAGATGAATTATGGCACATCATACTATGGCATTATATGCAGTGACCTTTTTTTTAAAAAAAAAATAAATTTTTTTTTAAAAAAAAAGGAAGGCAGTCTAGTGTAGAAAGATCTTCAAGGCTATTAAGTAAAATTTAAAAAGTTGTAGAATATCATTTATTATTTGTTTAAAAAAGCAAAACTAAATATATATGTGTACATAATTATGTATAATTATTTGGGGAATAAGTGGTAAAATTTGAATATGGACTGTAAATTAGATAATGATATTTTATCACTACCAAATTCCCCGAATTTAATCATTATTCTGTGGTTATGTAAGAGAATGTATATAAAATATAATTATGTATACATGTATATTTACACATTCATTAATCCAAAGGAAAAGGTTTGGGAGGGCCTTCTACAAACTTTCATTGGTAGTTACCTTTGGAGAAGGGAGTACAATTGGGAGAGGCTGTAGGGAAACTTTCAGTTTTTGCTCTACTAACTTGGTATTTGTGAATTTTTAACTATATTGAATTGATTTGTGCATGATATGCATTTTTTTAAATTGCATATGAAAGTAAAATATACAAAAAATAAATGGCAAGAACACATTGTGAAAGGTTCTATTTTTAAATTATACGTTCCAAAGTAGGGATAATGAGCATGTATTACTTTTATTTAAAAAATAATACAAAAATATTTTTAAAAAGAAAAGATGAGCATGTTATTTGATTGGAACTATGTACACTTTGATGTTTCTCTAGAACGTAGCCAGTGGGGATTCCAAAACAGTTGAGGGAAGGGGTTGCCAAATTGCTAGAGATTTGAGGAGGTTGGTGCTGCTGGGGCAGTCTTCACGGACGGGCAGGAACAGAAATGGTTCACCTTCACCTACTCACTGTTCCTTTAGGTCGGAGAGGTTCCACGAGCTGGGAGTCTGGGCCTCGGCAAGCACAGAACCCCATGCTGTATGTGCAGGGGGGCCTGCCGCCAGCAAGGTCCTAAGTCTTTTGGGAGGGGCAGTTACAGCACTCATGGAGGAAATGCTGCCTGAATTAGACACCAGCAGCAGCACCAGCGACCAGAGACAAATTTCTCTCAAAGCGAAGTATAGAAAAGTTCTGCCGCCAGAGCAAGAATTCTGACTTGATGATGTCAGCTTGTTCTGCTCTCTCTCGTTGGCTGGCCAAAACAGCATCCATCTATGCCTGAGATCCAACTCTACAGGCTTCATTGCCCTGAAGGAAGAAAAAAATAATAAATAGCTAACTTCAGAACCAGGCCACGGCAGAGACAGCATACGATTTGGTGTTTCTCCAAGAGATAGCTCACACCTCCAAGGAATAAAATAAGTAAGATAAATGGTGTTAGCACAATCTCACTTTTCTTTATTTCAATTAATCCAAGTGATGAGTTATTTCTATTTTAAACATGTGCTTATTGAATGATATGTCTAGTATTATCATGTTCAGCTAGTTCAGGCCTAATAATGATTTAATAACAAGATAATAGGGTGGGCCATGGTGGCTCAGCAGGCAGAGTTCTCGCTTGCTATGCTGGAGACGCGAGTTCGATTCCCGATGCCTGCCCGTGCAAAAAAAGGAAAAACAAGATAATAACTAATACTTTCCAAAAACTTACTGTGTACCAGGCATTGTATTATGTGCTTCACATAATTTATCTCTTTTAGCCCTCATAACAACACTTATATGGAGGTACTATTATTATAACCATTTTACAGATAAGAAAGCTGAGATTGACTAAAGTCACATAGCTGGGTAAGAGCAGAGAAAATATTCAAACCTATGTTAATTTTATATCAAAGTCTGTTCTCTTAATTACTGTGTTATTTGGGGAAAGAGCTATTCTCTCAAATGAACAAAAGCTTGGTTCTAAATTACATCATTATTTGCACTTGCAATTTGCATCAAGGAACCTGAGTGGTGATCAGAACAAAGGGTTCCAAAGGACTCCTAGCCAATGCCTGAAATCACAGCCTCAATTTCTCATCTCTAAAAGGGAGTGATTATAATAGAACCTATTTCATACAGCTGTTGCATGAGCCCAATAAGGTTATTCATGTGAAGTACTTAGGTTAGTATCTGGCACTGAGTAGTTGCTAAATAAATGTGGGATAAAAATAACTAATATTAGTAAATGTTTTGGTTTGTTAAATGCTGCTGGAATGCAATATACCAGAAATGGAACAGCTTTTAAAAAGGGAATTTATTAAGTTATAAGTTTACAGTTTTAAGGCCATAAAAATGTCTAAACTAAGGCATCTGGATAAAAATACCTTGACTCAAGTCTTTCACATAGGGAGCTATTTAGCTGGGGCCTGCTGGTCCTTGTTCCCAGTTCTATTGTTTCCAGCTTGTGATGCCAGTGGTTTCCTCCCTAAGCATCTGTGGGCCTTCACTTAGCTTCTCCAGGACACAACTCTGGATTCTGGCTTGCTTAGCATTTCATGGGAAGGCACATGGTGACATCTGGGCCCTGCATCTCCAAACATCCGTGTCTAGGCAACTGCTCTCTCTGTTGGTACTACAAGCATCTCCAAATGTCTGCATCTCTGTCAGCTCTAAAGGAACCTCTCCAAGCATCTGAGCTTCCTCCAAAATATTTCCCTTTTAAGGACTTCAGTAAACTAATCAAGACCCACCTTGAATGGGCAGAGTCACATCTCCATCTAATCAAAAGGCCACACCCATAGTTGGGTGTGTCACATCTAATCCAAAAATGACACCCACAATTGAGTGGGTTTATCTCCATGGAACAATCTAATCAAAGGTTTCCACCCTACAATATTGAATCAGGATTAAAGGACATGCTTTTCTGGAGTACACAAGACTTTCAAACCAGCACAGTAAAAGAGGACCAACAAACCTATCAGCAACATTGGTTTACCAGTATAGCCTACAAACAACTAACAGAAAGCAGGTCCAAGCATGGAACACTGAGGAGGGAAGTCATGATGGAAGGTAATACAGCTGAGAAAATCTAGATTATGACTCCTTGGGAGATGGAGGGAGTGCGGTAGGGCAGAGGATGTGCAAATAAAAGCAACTTTAGGGCAGGCTACAGTGGCTCAGCAGGCAGAGTTCTTGCCGGCCATGCAGGCAACCCAGGTTCGATTCCTGGTGCCTGCCCATGCAAAAAAAAAAAAAAGTATTAAGGGTTTCTAAAAGGAAGGGCGTGCCAAAAATCTACGTCTGTGAGAATGGAAGCCCACCTACTTGATGATTTTGCTCAGGGCTGGCTCCAAACCCACCCTCTTTCTGTTAAGGGAGGTGGGGAGTGGAAGGAAGGGGCAGAAATCCAGGGTCTGAGACACAACCTGCTGGGGACTTTACTCTCTTCCCCAATCTTCCCACCAACAGTGTTATCTTAGTGAAATTGAGCTAAAAATGAACCCAACACTATTGAAGTGGGAAATGAGCTATGAAAGAGTAGGTTGAAAGGCTGAAAGATGTTCAAGTAAGGAAATAAGAGCAGCCTTACCTCTTCATACCAGGTTGATGATTTTCAAATTGTGTTACACAGAACACTGCTTCAGGGGTTCCCCAAATGTTTTTATTAGAGTTTCATTTTTAAACATAAATCTTAGTTTAACAATCAACAGACATACTCAAGTGTGTCATAAATCAAATTTTAACTCATTGGAGACCTCAAGTGACATAACTTGGAAGGTTAGCTTAATTTTTATGATGATATAAATATAAAAAGTTATCCCACTATCTGCTTTGTTGGAAAGAATCTTGGATTACAAAGAAGTTTTTTTAAAAAAATTAAAAATTTAAAAAAAGTTCTCATTTGCAACCCATCTGTGTGAATTTGAATTGTCTTAATTCTATGTAAGCAAAACAAAATTCAGATACAAACTGGCTGCTGAGACTAATAAAAGAGAGCTACTGGCCTCAATAATCCTCGATTTCAGTTTCATGCTCATCAAATGGCCTTGTTGATCTCATTAACTTTATAAAAATGACTTATAAATCTAATAAAATGCCACTAAATATCATATATACACCCACTGAAGTTCTACAGAAGATTGTATTTTCTTAAAAAGGTTGTGCTACTAAAAGGGAAGTTCGAGAATCGCAGCCAGAGCTGGTGTTATGTTCAGGTTTCACAAATAAGACCCTCTGGTCTCTGCTTCAGTCCCACCAACAGCTGAGCCAAAATGCAACTTGCATCCCTCCCTGCTGCTGGGGTCTACCACACCTGCTTCAATGCCAGGGCAACCCCCACCGAGTCCCTCCTTTCCTGCTCAAGGTAACGCTGCTCAAAAACTAATACAAACAAGACCTCAGGGCTTCCGTTTCCTCAGCTCAACTTTGGAAAGTCTGGATTATTATCTAGGCAGTCTCTCACTCAGACCTTCTTTGACTTAATCCATTGATCAGGAAAACCTGCTAGTGACATGCCATGAGGGAAAAACCCAACAGGAAAGGGTCGAGACAAATAGAAACATTGAGCTTAGCTCCATTCCCTTTGGAGAAATTCCGGAAAAGTAAGGGATAAATGGAAAGATGAAAACCTGGAAGAGAAAGCGCATGAAACAGCCTTGAACTGATAAGGCCCTTCCTGTAGAAGTTTTGCTCATGCATAAATTTACATGAGACCACATCCCATGTTAGTTATATTTTATGTAGCATTAGTTATAAAGTGCTATTGCTTTCATTACAATTTTCCAAATAAATACGGTCATCCCCCCAAAACTGCAGCTTCAGTTTCATCATATTTCATATTATTTAGCCATTTAAACAAGCTAAACTCTTTCAACATCAATAAAATCTCTGCATCCCCCAAAATATTTCTGCCTTTAGGCTAACTACGTTATTTCAAGTTAGAGTAATGACAATATAACTAGATAGCCCCTTAGAGCTGGTTGTCCATTTGAACTGAACCAACACCTCATATATTTTTCCTGTATCTATTTAGAGATCCTGAATAGCTGGAGGTTTGTTAGTTTAGTAATTTTCCAGTACTACCTGAAAATTCTATCAGTCTAAAATAAGATCAGCCAGAGTTAATAACTGTTGAAAGTGAGCCATGGGTTCACAGAGGTTCAGTATTCTATTCTAATTTTGTACACGTTTGAAATTTTCCATAATAAAAAGTTTTAAAATGATAGACTCCCTTAAATCTATTTTTAAATAAATTCTATCAGTCAGCTTCATCCAAATCTTAGCGTGGCAGAAGTGACTCACTGACCATCCATGCCTATAGAGAAGAATGCATCGTTTCTTCCTTGTTCCCTTCTGCTTTGCTTTGCAATTTTTCTTTGTTGAATATCCTTCTCACACTGCCATCATTCATTCTATTCACATCTCCTGTTCTTAGAATGTCACGTCACTTATAGACTACTCTTTCTTCCTTTCTTTCTCTTTTCTTTCTCCTTCCTCACTCCCTTTCTCCCTCCCTCCATTCCTCTCTCTCTCTCTCACTCTTTTTTAGAGCAGCACAGTAATTTTGGGCTTGGTTAGTACTATACAGAGAACCTAAGGGGGAAATTACAAAATGACACACCAACGCCCATACTCATTTCATATAGTTATTACGATTAAGGATAATTAATTTTTGTGTGACTTCTCTTTAGAACATAAATCAAGGCCATTAACTTGAACTTGAGGCGTATACACAATACACACACAATCTTATGCAAAACACTTTTCATGAGTAACATTACACTTTAAAATATTAAAAACTGAGTATCTGTGCTGATTTGTGTTTTGACTTAATGGAACAAGAAGAGATCAACATTCAACTAGGGAGGTTTATACAGATAATAAAGCTCTTAAAGTTAACAATATCTTCCTCTCCCTTGTACTTACCAGAGGCTACACAATGTCCTGAGAGGGTTCACTGTGAGAAAAATGTCAGTCACAGCTTTAGGACCTTACTTTGGAAGGAACTAATAAGGAAGCAGATTGGAAGGTAAGACTTCACTGGTTTTTCAAATAAGTGGTCTTAATTTTTCTGCTTATAGAAAAAGTTTAAATCGGTTATAACTATATCTAGGCCATTACTTTTTGCCACTTTCAGGAAAAGTCCAGCACTTGTTTATTAAAAGTCTATGAGAAGGGGGCGGGCCATGGTGGCTCAGCAGGATAGAGTTCTCACCTGCCAACCCAGAGACCTGGGTTCGATTCCCAGTACCTGCCCATGCAAAAAAAAAGTCTATGAAAAGAGCAGACTTCTGGGAAGATGGCCAAATAGACAGCTAGAGCTTAGCCCTGCTACATGGAAAAGATAGAGAAGGGACAGAAGGGTGACTGAGGTGGTAATTCTGAAGTGCAGCTGACCAAGGAGAGCCTTTGAGACCACATGGTGCAGTCCTGGTTGCAGAGGCCAAGGAACTGAGAGGCGGAAAGCTGGAGCCTGGCCCAGAGGCCCAGAGGCCTAGAGCCATGAAGCCCACAGGAGTGCACGATGGGAACAAGGGACTAGGAAGTAAGCCAGGCCATTTTCCTTGTGTGTACTACCCTCACCAGTGCAGCCCAGTGACCTGCAACTCACCCCACACCCCATGCACCCAAACCCTGTCATCCACTCCCATTCCCTGCACTCCAGGCACCTCCACCCCACCAGCCCCAAATGCATGTACCTGACCCACCCCCCC
>PVIY010064731.1:0-10063 GCA_004026745.1 Myrmecophaga tridactyla
ATATTTTTATATGTAATATTTTTTCTCATTTCTCTTTTAGTAAGAGTTTGCATTAGAAATGGCAACATTTTCTGTAGTCTCAATTTCTTTAAACAAAATTGGAAAATTCAATTCCTTACAGATAGGGTAAGCATTATTCCATGTGTCTTTTTCAACAGATGATCTTTAGTTACTTTTTAAAATCTCCTATGTTAATTGCTTGTAACTTAAATTAACTCAGATCATTTTTTATTTTGCTACATTGCCCTATTTGCATGAAAATCAACTTTAAATAATGTTAACTATTTTTACTATTCACCCATTTATTCATTATAATGTAACTGCTAGTCATTTGGTACTTATAGGTTTGTAATTAAGAATTTTTAATTATTAAAATATTTAAATTATTAATTAAATTATTTCTACTTAATATTATTATTAATAGATTGTATCATGATAACATTGCTTTCATCAGCTTGTTCAATGAATTTATTTTATTTTCTGTCTTGTTTGATAATATTAAGTTTTTGCTTTGTCTTTCAAATCACGTAATACATCTTTGCTCATTATTTTATATGATTTTATTCTTTTCTAATGTTTTAATTTTGTATTTTACATGCATAATAAATTTGGGTTTTCTTTTTAACTCACCTGAAAAATTCCATATTTAATTTAGATTTCAATTAAAGAACATTTAGTTTAATGATTGATAAGTTTTGGTGTCTTACTTAAAAATAGATAATTGAGCAAGTAAATGAAATAAAAGGCACTTCAGATATGAAGTCAGTTGCTGAATTATTTTACTGAGAAGTTTCAGAAAATAATAAAGTTGAAGCTGTGGATTTAAGTGGGTGATGAAAAGAAAGTAGAGGAAAATGTCACTTGACATAAAGAGCTTAAGGAAATCTGACTTCAAAGTTATGAGTTGTCTATCTACATGGACATTTGTTCTTACATGGAAAGCAAAACAAGATAGAAAAGAAAATCTGAGGTAAGTGCCGCTGACAAAATGGAGAGCACAGGTGAGGGATCTTGAGCAGCTGAGCATATATATGCAAACTATAGGCAAAAAACAATCATGGATCTTTTATGCTATTAGCTTAAACATAGAAGATTCATTATTGTTTTTGCCTATAGTTTGGGATCATAAAAATTTTATTGAATTCTGTTTATTTCCAATATATTAGAAAAGTTCAATTTACAGTTCCTGAAAATACTTGCATATTTAATGGAAACTTTATTTATTTCACTTACACTAGCAATTTTCCATACTAACAATTACAGGGTAAAGGTTTACTTTGACCTGAAAATTGGTTTGTTATATGGTAATTCCTAATAGACAATAGCAGCTATATAATTTCTGGATCCCAGTGCCAAATGAAAATGTGAGATTCATTGCTCAAAAACTATTACAAATTTCAAGAAAGTGGTAGTTGAGCATCAAACCAGATGTAGAAATCTTCTGAGCATAGTGCCCGGTGCAATTGAACAGGTCACCTGCCCTTAATCTGGCTGCAATGCCAAGATAAATATTTAATATATTCTCTGATGCTTTGTTCTCTTGATGCTTCAGTGAATTTCTTGTTGGATACTAATGCTTATTTATGTCCCCAGTCGAGGTATTTAACATTTCTCACTTCTGCTTAGGGGGGGAATTTTCATGGCAGACTGACAGAAACAGAAAATAAAAGTAACATATTTGGGAATTTTAAAGTGTAACAGTTATAAAGAATATGTCCTAAGTCATCACTTCCTCCCCCTATCCAAATACGGTAAAGATACTCCATTGTAGAAAGGGTGGGAAAGAATTTCAGACAATAAGAAGCAAAAAGGTTGTGGGATTCTGAGCTTTCCTCCTGACCAAAATCAAAGTTGGCTTCCAGGACAATAACATAAAGACAGTAGATAAATGTGGGGAAATGAGTGTACATAAATGCAAACTTTGCTTCCTCTCAGAGAGGCTGCAATATGGTAGAGGGTCTCTGTGATGGTAAACTTCATGTGCCAACTTGGCTAGGTAATGTTGCCCTCTTGTTTGATCAAAAAAGACTGTCATGATTATCACTGTGATGTTATTTCATTCATTTAAATCATTAATCAGTTGATTGGATCTATGGTTGATTATATTTACAATCAACTGAGGAGATTGTCTTGAGCAACGAGAGAAGTCTCATCTAATAAATTGAAGGCCTTAAAAGTAGAACTGATGGTTTCAGCAGTCAGAAAGAATTTTTATCTCTATTTGAGCTGGCCAGCTTCTTCTTGTACCTGTTGAATTTATCACTCAACTTCATTGGATTTCACAGCTTGCAGCTTCTCCTAGAGAAGTCAATGTTGCCATCATATTTCCAACTTGTGACCTGCTCTGCAGAATTCAGACTTGCCAATAACCATGGTCACATGTACCAATGCCTATAATAAATAAATAAATGAATAAATAAATCCTCTATAACTGATGTATAGAAAAATAAATTTCCTATGTACATGTATTTGAGGTTTTATGTTAAAAGACTATATTTACTACACTAACATTCCCCTTTCTGTTCACAAAAATATATGCTATGAAATTATATATATATATATTCTGTTGGTTTTCTTTCTCTGAAGAAACATGACTAATAAAGTCTCTAAGCAAGAGGGTGAAGAAGTGATAAAGTAGAGTTGGTTTTGTGGGACAGTAGAAGCACACTGAGACTCAATTTCTATCATAAACCAAGGAAAAGTAAAAGGGTTAATGAAGCTTCCCCTGTTCCTTAAGTGACCTGAAAGCTTTCTGAGTGAGAGTGCACTGCCTGAAGAATCTTTTTACTTTAGAAGATGTGAAGCCTCAATTAAAATTGTCTTGACTCGAAAGTAGTGGGAAGTCTGGGTCCTATAATTTATATCCAGCTTTCTAGGGAATCACCAAACTGATTTCCTCATCATTTGCACCACTTCACAATTTCACAAAAATTGTTCTCATTGTTTTAGACCATTTATTATATTATTCATTTCAGTTCTTGGTCCTTTAACAGTTGACAACATGAAGACATGACGGCACAAGAAATAGAGTGAGAGTTGTAGTCCATCAGTATACAGGAAGACATAGAAGTAGGAATTGCCTCCCCAATGTCACCACATGACTTGATAAGCCTTTGTAACTGAGAATTAAACCCAGGAGAAAGGTACGAAAAATGGCCAAACTTTCCAGAGATTTCATAATTATACTTTTTTTCTTCCAGGTATGATGAAGATAAAAACATTCATTAATTTGATGTATAGAAAAATACATTTCTTATATATGTACATTTGAAGTTTTACTTTGAAAACGCTATATTCACTACACTGGCATTTCTTTTTTTGTCCATTAAAAGATATGTTTTCAAAGCAAATGATTATTTATTAGGTCACTGTGCTGATTTGAAGCCGTTATGGAGCCCAGAAAAGGCCAAGTTCTTTTAATCCATTCCTGTGGGTGCAGACCTGTTGTTGGTGGGACCATTTGGCTAAGTTATTTCAGTTGAGCTGCAACCCATCCCCAGTTAAGGTGGATCCTAACCCTTTTTATTGGAGTCCTTTATGAGAGAGTAAAACACTGAAAAAGATTAGCAACCTTAGAAAGAAAAGCCCTAGAGAAGCTAAGAGAGCACTGCAGGACACAGAGAAGTAGCCACTAGAACCAGAAGCTGAAACCAACTAAAACTGGGAGTGAAGGACCAGCAGACACCATTCCCCTGCCCATGTGACAGCAGTGTCCTAGATACTGGCAGCCTTTCTTCAGAAGCCAGGTATCATCCTGTTGATGACTTAATTTTGGCATTTTCTTGCTCTAAGCACTTTAACTTGTAAGTTAATAAAAATCCCCATTGCACAAGCCAAGCTATTTCTGGTATATTGCATCCAAGCAGCTTGAGCAAACCAAAAAAGTCACAAGGAAAGTGGAATACTAATGTATTAAATACATTTTCAACATTTTTTGTAAAGGAATAATGCCCATTTTATACAATTCAATTACTTAAACCATTATATTGTTATATAATAAATTTTAAATTGCTGAATATAAATGATTCATGAAATGATATATTCTTAGAATAGATTTATAAAAAACATAAACCTATTTTTGGACATTTCCCATGGAATACTAAGCAAACACTTTTAAATTTAATGCAACAAGTTTTCTTATTTCTTTTTCTGTTTCATTTTATCTTTATTATTTTATGCCAAGGGGAAACATTAATACTCTTGCTATTTATAGTTGTTTCCACTTTTCTTATGCCTGTTCTGAAATGGCTCAAAGATTTTATGTATTGATCTATCATGTTCTAAAATGATTTTAAAATCTTAGAATGATGTCAGGAAAAATATTTCTAAATGTTTGTTCAGATCATCAAAGAGATTTATTTATGATTTTTCATAGAAATTCAATAGGAAGAGCATGTTTGTCATAGAATCTCAATAATTTTGGACTTGTAATAAATTATGTAGCTTAATACAACCAATTATCTGTTGCCCATATTTGGATTGACTATATTTTACCCATTAAATGGGTTAATTTATTCATTAAAACTATTAATAGTTCTCTTTTAAAATATGGTATGCTTCAGATATTTAGTTAAAGCCAGCTTTCCAAAACCAAACCACTTTGATTTACAGCAATTTTTCCTCATTCTTTCCAGGGCCTAGCTAATTTTTAAGCTGTCAAAGGGAACAAAAAAAGAGAGGTTCTCTTGAGGTCCTTTAACTTAAGCTGGGTATCCAATCCTAAGATCCCAACAAGCTTTGCTTTGTAAATTTCAGCAAGAGTTCAGTAGTTTTTAGGAATTCCTTTTTCTATTCTTACAGAAACCATACTAAAAAGAGGTACCATTAGTAGATGTGATAAGTAGATGCTTAAATTATTTCTATGTCCTTTGAAAAAATATGAACCAATAACATCTGATTTTCCATCATGTTCATTAAAGAGGGATTTCATATTGAAATGCCTGATCACTAACTATTTTCTTAAAATATATCCAAAACATTGCTGGTAACTGTGAAATTATTCCCATCTCTGATATCAAGAGCCCATATATGAAAATATGCATTTCCTGAGCCAAGTTGAGAGGCAAACTCCATTGCAAAGGACATTATTTGCATTTTTAAGTGACATACCTCTTCTTAAGGGCAGTGTGAAGTGCCCAGTGAGCATCAAGCACCCGATGGCAACTGATATGGTCACCTGACATTTCAGAAGATGATACACACAGTGGAGCTGCAGCAATAGCCCTGATCACACATTTGAACTTTAGAATGATGATTTCCTAAAAAGGGCAAGAGAATCTGTATCATGTTATGCTTTAATTCTACTTCCTCCCAAGTAAATGGGCTTTTCAACTCATAGCCCAGTGTCAAAATTGGTTAGTTAGCATAGACCCCATGTTGAACTAAGGAGGCCTACAATGAATTATTCATAGTGTTGCAGCAAATATGGCTTCATTTTTGCTCTTTTGAATTTGTTTTAATCTCTGATTTGATTTTATATGTAGGGTCAACCACTGTGAAATCTGAGATCAAGAGAATATAGTTACTGGGGAGGGAGGCTTCACAGACTTATGTATTTCAGCATTAAGTTTCAATTTTTGGTTCCTGGACTGAGAAAGCAATATGAATGGTCTCCCATGCTTGAGAGCTATTCTCCATGAAATATCCTGCATTACCTCAACTCTTGAATAAGTACATTTTTTTCTGTATCAAGGATGATAGATGCTGTCTAATTTAGAGTTTATGAAGAAATTGGCAAGGCTTTCTCAGGTAAAGAAGCTTTTGAAGATATGTGAATTTGGAGTAGAGACTTGAAGAATGAGACAGTTTCATTCAGGTGAAGAAGTAAAAGCAGAGTGTAGCAAGTTATGGAATGGAGACAGGGAGCACTTGACATGATCAGCAAATTAATGGCAGTTGGGTAACATTAGGGAAGAAGGGATTTTCAGAGGGAATTAAGGCCACGGAGAAAGTTAATTGCCAGGAAATGATTTGCCTTGATTGTATGTTTTTTAGTAGAGCAGTAGAAACTTCATATCTTGGAGGCAGAGAACCAATTAATAGGTGATGAAAATGAAAGAAAAAATCACATTTCTGGAATAAATTATAGAAGTGCACAAGAAGAGGAAAACATAATAAGATTCAATAGATATTTAAGAGGCAGCGTACTGAGCATAATGGTTTAGTTCCTAAATAGGATGGACCTGGGTATGAACACCATCTTCCTTCCTTCCTTCATTCCATTGATCTTTTCTTCCTTCCTTTCTTTGTTCCATCCATTCTTTCTTCCCTCCCTCCCATCTCCCCTTTCTTATTTCCTTTTCTCTTTCTTTTTTTTTTTCTTTCTTTCCAGAGAGTGAAACATTTATTTAACTCTCTAATACCGTTTTCATTCTTAGGGAATAATTACAGCACTAACTTCACAAAACTTCTAAGTTAATTTAAGAGTTTTTACTTGATAAACAAATTTAAGTATTAATTACTTATAAATCTTAATTGAGATAATTATGATAGTCTAATCGTTAGTAAGATTAATACCTTAAACATGGAAATCAGAAGGCAGAAGGTTATGCATTAAAAGTATGAAATATTTGGTCCTCAAGTCTAAAAATTATGATATATTTATATGAAATATCCAGAATTGCCAAAATCAAACAGACAAAAAATAGAATACTAGTCCTTAGTAGGTGAATAAAGGAGATATGAAGATGGACAGGTTTTGGTTAATGGGTTTGGGCTTCCATTATGGGTTGATGAAAACCTTCTGAAAGTAGACACTGGTGATGATTGCACAGCTCATTGTAGAAGGTTGAGTTTACAGTAATTAATTATATCTCCATGAAGCTTTAATAAAAATAAAATACATTTGTTAGTCTTGAAACAAAAGTCATAATAAATTTACCAGTGTTTGCTAATAGTAGATTTATCTGTGGTGGAATGGTAGCTATTTGATTTGTTTTGCAAACAAAATTAATACAATTAGAATAATTTAAAAATTGTTCTTGTAACCTTGTTTTATTATTAATTTCTGTAAAAATAGGTGTTATTTGTTAGCTAACAAATTTAAAGCTATTTTGTTATGTGTTCTACTCTGAAATTTCTTGGGTCACTATTACAAGAATGATTTGGAGTTATTTTGTTCATATTCTCTAATTTTACAAATTAGTTTTAAACTAACTCAGATCCATGAGTCACTGGTTTATTTCACTTTGTGCAAAAAGTGGTGACATAGCCACAAAATAGGTGATCCCATTAGTCAGTTAATCTGGAATGGTGATTGAGTATCCTTCCTCTCTCATTGGCTGATGTGCATTCCCTCCAGTGTTGTTCACTCAGTCAGGAAAGATGACTGGCCCAGATTCTTAAATCTTAAATTGGAGTAATTATTCTTTTCCCTTGAGAACACTGAGACAACCCTTGAACCTCTTGCCTATGCCTGTCATATTTGTCACAGGAGATAATCAAAAAGATGTGTGACATTCAGCATCCTATATTGTCTTAACTCTAATTTTTTTAAAATTCTGCTTTTTGCCCATTTTACCAATGGAATGGCTTTCCACATTCCATATGAAAACTTTCCAAAGTTATACATACAAAAACACTTCAGTCTTTTCACAATATTTTGACAACAAATGATAATACAAATAGATAACATGACGAAAGCTGCTATATGTCAAGTCCTATGCTGAACATGTGTCAAAGATTACTTCATGAAATGATCAAGGGACACCCTAGTGAAAAACTACTATCTCTTCCACTATGTAGTAGGCAAGACAACTAGGGCCTCAAGTGGTTGATTAACTGTTCTGACTACCTCCTATTCATGCCAGTAGTGGAAAAAAAATCCTCTCCCCTAATTAGTACCTGATTGTTGAACACAGGATACCACACTGCCCAGATGAGATGGGCAGTAGCAGTCACAGAGACTCACAGTCTGGAGAAGGAGGATCCCACAAGCCATGCGGTACCACACTGCATTGCACTAAAGAATAGAATGAATGAGGAGGGGCTGTAGGAGGCAGGCTCTGTAGGCAAGAGGGTATGTGCCTGGTTTCCATGGGAGTATGTGATTGGTTCTGTGGGCTGGCAAGGAACCAAAGTATATCAGATTGGGATTGATTAGATAGAGTGCAGCTGGTCGGGCAGAAGGGGGAACTACTTGGTTGGGGAGAATTTTCACTTCTAGGAGAATATCTGGCAAGAACAGGAGATATCACATCTAGGAATCGAGGGTCTGTGATGTTCAAAGATGTCAAGGCTGCACTTGAATTTTTAAGTCTTATGTTATAATAACTTCCCTCTGATTAGTATTTATCATGTGGCAAAATTTGTATGCCACATCTTTGTGTCCTTAACTGTCGTGTTTTGCTGTCTACAGCCTCCCAAAAACTAACCAGTCAATGAAATGTTTTAGACATTGATGTAAGAGTCACCCATTGCTATTAATTTAGCAAAATGCATTTATCAAATACAGATTAAACTTGTGTGTGTGTCTGTGTGTGTGTGGCCATGCTTCAGTCTATAATGTGATGAAAGTTAAATAAAAGATATGTATATTGACAATCATTGTAGTCTATTTGCCAAATTTATTTTCTGTTTCCTTTATATGAACTAGTTCTGTAAAATTACTACAGTCCTATGATGCAAATACTAAAATCATTCTCAATTCATCCATGAAGAAATTTAAGTATTCAGAGACTAAGAAACATGTCCAGAGTTACAAAGCTGGCATATTTCACATGTAAGTTGTGAAGGAAGTCTGTTTCCAAAAGCTGAGGTGTTAGCCATACTGTCCCTGAAGGAAACATTAGTTGTTTTAGTTTCCTAAGCTGCTGAAAGCAAATACCATGAAATGGATTGGCTGAACAATAGGAAGTTATTAGCTAACAGTTTTGAAGTGGATAAAAATGTCCAAACAAACTCCACAAGGCCATGCTTTCTAACTAAAGACTGGCTGCCAGCAATCCTTGACTCCTCTGCCAAATGGCAAGGCACATGGTGGCATCTGATGGTCTCTATCTTCTCCTCCAGACTTTGTTGCTTTCTCCTTCTTGCTTTCATGGCTCTCTCTCTTTTTGTTGGAATTTCATTCTCTTATGAAAGACTCCATCTGGAGGCTTAAGACCCACCCTGGGCCACAGCTTACCTGAAGCAGACTTATCAAAAGGTCAGAGTTAAAAAGGTTTACATCTGCAGGAACAGATTAGCTTAAAAACATGATTTATAAATAAATATTTATGTTAATGGCAACCACTTTCAATGCTTGTGGAAAATGGCAAACTGAAAACAAAATGGAACATCTTTAATTAAAAGGAGCCTATAATTTTGAATTTGTCAGCAAAATAAACTAACTATAGCCATAAGTAATGGAATCCTTATCATTAAACTATGAATGGATCTGGAAGTAAATATCAATAAAAAAAGTTTTCTTCCTTTCCTTTTGTTCTCTTCTTCCCCAACATGAATACAATTTCTGTCCATCTTCTGTCAATGATTAGGAAAAAGTACTAATTTCTTGGTTTCTTGATGATAAGTCCAGAAATGTCAAACTTTACATGTAAATTGAGGAACTGTAACTTAAAAACACCAAGGAGAAATAACATAAAGATAATGATATGCAAAATTATATTGGTTAATTACTTAATTTGTCATTTTGAGCTATGCATTGTCCTCTTTTGAAATTCACTTTTGTTGTGTTCAGGTACAGTCACCCATTGGAAGAGCAAATATAATCATTAAATTATGAACATATGTTCCTATGTGATTTATGGAATGATGTGGTGGAGGAGGTGAGTTAAGGAAGATGGTGGGAGAAGAAGGAAGGAAAATATAGTCTATTCCACAGTTTAAATGAGACTTGAACCATATTCTACTCATAGCCATTTAATGTTCATAGGAAAACCAATTCTAAATAAAATAAATGACTAAATAAATACAACCCCCTCCCAAACAAACTTATGCTTATTTTTAATTATTTGTGGAATAGAAATAAAACAGATATATGTAGTATCACAAGGCATAGTTTCAACAAATTCTGAAAGATAAATGTTACAGAAAAAACTAACCATATTATGCTAAAATAAGG
>PVIY010064732.1:0-10056 GCA_004026745.1 Myrmecophaga tridactyla
TGACTCAGTAGTCACACCCATCTGCCAATCACCAAGCTCACTGCTATGACTCCTCCCTCTCCCATATCCCTCTCCCAATCTCCAGGGACACCTGGGTTATGTGCACTCCAACTTTCTCCATGTTCAAAGCCTCCTGATTTATTTGACAACAATAGTTTAGTCATGTTCCTTCCAAAATCCTGATCATTTAGCCAAATCACTTGGCACAGTCCACAAGTTGATAAAATAATGCAGCTCTGGAACTTTCTCTTTCCAAGCAAAATGAATAACCAGGTGCACCGCTGAAAGGTCTTCCCATCATAAGAATTTCCATTCATCTCTTTCCTTCAGGGACAGTCTAGAGAGGTGCAGTAGTGCTGCAACTGTGCGCTTAAAGGTGGTGCCTATATATCATGCCATCACAAAACAAAGCCCACATATTCCTTCCTCAGTCAGTTCATCATAGGGAACTGCCCAAGAAGCCATAACAGCTGCATGTGAAAAAGGAGGCAATGAGGCAGGAGTGGAGGCCGAGGACATTTGGTCCACTTCCTCCTGCAAATTACTCATGTCTTTACAGCTTGCATGCACCAGATTTCTTATATACAAGAGTCATTTGATGATGGAGTGCTATTGTGTGTACCCAACTTTATGGCTTGGTGGATCAGAAAGTACCAGCTCATGATGGGCAACTTGGTTCCATGGTAATATGGTGGCCCACGGATAAGCAAGTGCCCAGCCAGTCCTAAGACCCAGCAGCAAGGCAAATGGTGTTTCTCAGAAGGTGAGTAGTTATCCACAGTGGATGATATGGGATTGCTCCAAACTGCTTGGATGTTGCAGTATGAGTCTACCATAGAGTGTGCCAAAGGCACCAAATGACCTCTCTATTTCCCACTGAATCCTCCAATATCAATGGATCATGTGACCCAAGTAAGAGAGTAGTGTATATGGTAGTCTGGACCTGTGGTAGACCCTTTTTTTCATCCAAGTTATCAGTCAAAATTAGCAGCTTCGAGATCACTCAGTAATTGGGATGGAAATCCACACCCAGGTGAGGAATATTTTGAATACAAATCCAAAAATACCAAGTACGTATTTTATCCTTTTTGGGGTGGTACACGGAGCCAGATACATAAGCTGATCCTTTTCCTTAGAAGGCATATGTCAATATGCCCCACAGTATGGGACACCTCGAAATTTCACTGATGTAGGAGGCCCCTGAACTTCAATTGATTTTTTTCTGCTCCCTTCCGACATGCAAGTGCCTTAACAATAAGTCTGGGGTAGCTGTTATCTCTAGTTCTCTAGATCCAGCCAGCACAATACCATAAATATAATGGACCAGTGTGCTGTTTATGAAGTGAAGAGACAAGCAAAGTCCCTGCAGAATAGACTTGACATAGCCTGGAGATTGATAGACCTTTGTATAAGACAGGGATGAGGTATTGCTGGCCTTGCCACCTGAAAACAATCTGTTCCTGCAGATCTTTACAAGTGTCAAGAAATATGTATTTGCATGGTCAATAGCTGCATACCAGGTGTGTTATTTTCCAAACTTCTACAACATAGACCATACAATGGGCTGGATTAAACAATGAGAATATATTGGCTCATTCTTTTGAGGCTACAAATCCAAAATCTAAATGTTAGCAAGGCACAGTCCTTGGAGACTGTGCAGTTCTGGGACTATCTGCCAGTCATCCTAATGTTCATGGTTTTTCTCTCAAATGTCCTCTTTGTTCCATTCTCGCTGCCATTACCTTCCAGTACTTTTCTGTGGCCTTCTCTAGAAGGCCTCCAGGAGTAGAATTAAGATGTATCCTGACTCAGTTGCCTACATGTAACTAAAATATTGTCTTCAAAGTGTCTTCAGTTATCATCAGATAGCTTCATTCTTCAATTCGCTCAACTGGTGAAATCATATGTGGCACAGCAGCTGCAGTTGGACTCACCACCTACCTAACTTAATGAAAATTCACTGTCATCCTCTAAGATCCATCTGTTTTCTGTGCAGGTCAAACAGTCGAATTGAATGGAGATGCAGTTGGAATCACCATCCCTGCTTCCTTCAAGTCCTTGATGGGGGTATTAATCTCTGAAATACCTCCAGAGATGTTGTATTCGTTGGTTACACTCTTTTGCTAGGTAGACACAAATCTAGTTCCTTCCACTTGGCCTTTCCTGCTGTAATACCACTCATTCCCCACCTCAGGGAATTTTCTGAGTATGCCTATTTCAATTATACATTCAGAAACAGGGGAAATAAGCACAGAATGGGATGGTAACCAAGAGAAATCACTGTAGAGACAGATTTGAGCTAAAACTTCACTGAACGCCTGACTTCCATAAGTTCTTAATTTTCTAGAGGACCAGATGACATTTTGAGTCTCCTACAATTATCAGTTCAAAGCCAGTGTCTAAATGCCTGAAATGTATTATCATTTCCTCTTCCCTGATGCACAAACACCCAGGTAAAAGATCATTGGTCTACTTTGGCACAGTTGGGAGGAATAACAAAACTATAAACTTGGGACAGTATAGCAGAGTCCTTTCCATGGCATCCTGGCATTGGCTTCCTTCAAAGGGATCTGGGCTTATCAGTTGTACCAATCCTGGGAAGTGACTGAGAGGCTATGAATGCCTTTTGTGATTCAAGATAGCCTTCTGTTCACCTGAACCAGAACTCTTGTGCTTATGGAAAGCAAGGAAGAATCTGGTAGACTTCCCATCCATTTCACTTCTAGGTACCCCAAGAGCAAGAGCCAATGGAATGCATCTCTGTGAGTCAGAATATTCTGGTTTCAGCTTCTCCTCTGCTCACCACTCTCCTAGCCATGCCCACATGGTATGGCAATTAATTGCTGTCACTTGGCTTCCATCAAGTGCTTATGGATCCAAGTTCAGTGCCCGTAGTTCTCACACTCATATAGATATACCAAAAAAAGAAAGAATAAAACTGAACGGTGGTTCTTTGGGGATGAAGGTGCTGCTCCTGCAAATTTATTCCTCCCACTTGTGAAAGGTGTATCCTCAGACATTCCGGGGGTGGGTAAGAAGAACTGATGAGATAAATGTACACTAACATTGCCATCTCTCTAAGCCTTTGGATGTCCTCATTTTACATTACATGAGGGCAGTTCTGTCATTTGTACCACATTAAATGTAGGATACCTTTTGGTTCTTCCCTTAGCCATCCAAACGTACAAAATAATACAGCCCTTTTTAAACCCTCAAGTTACATGATTAATTCCAGAATCTCTGCTTAGTGAATCCATTCAATAAATTGATCCTGATCCAACTTTATATCCCTTCTACTTTAATCTCACATCGTTCATAAATATTTCCATACAGATTCCCATGATTTCTGTGTTGCATACATTGAGAAGAGCATTCAGTTCTTTTGACATGCATTACACCTCCGCATAAGTCACACTTTGTACCTCCTCCTTAGGGGCCTGTTTAGTGTAGTTATAGGACTGGAAGAAAAGAGGGGAGATGAGACTTATCATGAGAGGAATAGCAGTGTCTTTGTAAGCCAACGACTGCAGGCATTCCATTATAGAATGGAATGTGAAACAGGGTTAATATCTTCTCCCGAAATTGAGAAGCCTCATTCCTCAGAGCAGAATATCACAGTTTTCTCTGGTAAAGACTCTAGGCAGAATCCAGGGTTTCAATGTCCCCCCAACATCATCATCACATATTCATCACAATGCTAATTTTCAGGATCCTGTTCATTACCAGTGGATGCTCACACTTTCACAGCAGATGCCAGGCATACTGCATTGTAATTCAGCCACTCATAAGATGAGGTAATCCCAATGGATTTCAGAAATTTCAACCTGCAGCTACAAAAACTGAGTTTCCATCAGGGCACACATAGATGCGAATTGAAGCCCTTGGTACAATCTTCTGCTCTGATGAATGTGGAAACCCTAGCAAACAAACATATACACACTCATGGAAGCATACCCAGAGGCACATACAACATGCATGAAGACAGACACACAAACACAGATATGCATACACAAAGACAGATACAGACATAAACAGACACACAAAGACTCAAGCACATGCACACATACAGAAGCACAAAAACAGAATGCACACAAATACACACTGAAAAATAGGCACACGTATACACAGACAAATAAACACAGAGACGCAGATACACACACTGCAAAATTGTGTCCTGGACCCTGTTAACACCACATTCTTCACACCTCCACAAAAACTGAATAAGCCAGGAGTGAGTACAGTGCAAGCTGACAACACTATATTATTTGAACAAAATATTTAGGAACGGTACCCAGAAATTCCAGCTGGAAAGCCTCCTTGCATATGAAAAATAGAGGCTTCCTTTTGTTATGACAATTTTCTGCACTGCATTTCAACAAACATAAAAAAAATGCTCTACAAGGAAAGAAAGAGAATGCTATGTCCTGATTGCAAAGAATATACATGACTTCAAATCACCCCTGAGGTACTGTGAGAATGAAACTTTCCTTGGTTCTGGTGCATCCCAACTTTGGGAATACACCCTGATATCCATAGAAACTAATAATAGAGCAAAAAACGAGTCTAGCCAAAATAAAAGTACTGGGGTTTTCACAGAGTCAAAAGACACCATACAGATGGAAAACCCAAGAGGAAAATGAGCAGAGAGAACAAGTGAACATATCACAAAAGAAATTATAGTAAGTAGTAACTCATTCTGGGAATCTTTTATGTGAAGTGGCAGAAGACCTGTAAATGATATTGAATGCAAAAAAGCAAATCTTGCATTGAGATGAAATTGATTGTGAAGCTCAGATCTACCATACCTTAGCTATTGAAATTTGGTCAAGGCAAACAATTTTAAATCATAATAAAGCCCCTATACGGGTGGATTGAGAAGGCATCCTCCTGAGATGGTTAAAATGTTAAATCCATACCTATAAAAGCTTATATGGCTCCTTACTGGCAGTGAATGGTTTTTCAGGTGAGAAGATGAGCTAATGTTTTTCTACAACTCAGATGCCTTATTCTTTATGAGTAAGTCAATTTTACCTCCTTAGGAAAACAATCGCAGATGTCCTCTCTATATTACAGAGGGCAAAGGTGCCCTGTGCTCAAATGATAAAGGAGAACACTTTCAAGTAAAGGGATAAGGTGATGGTATTTTATTAAAAGAACTAGCTGCAAAAGACAGAAGGTGTAATAAGGAAAAGAGAGATGCAAAAAAAAGGGGGAATGCATACAAAATACTAATTATTATTAATTCAAAGGAAGAAGGATTTCTAAATTTTAAAGGCAACGTGAGAAACATAAAATGTAACACTGGCAGATGGATTTCACCTCACAAAATGTATGCACCTTCACGAAAACAAATTGATAAACTTTCACACTTTGTCCCTAAACACATCTACACATACAAAAGAGAACTAAAATTCAAGCAGATGGATAGCTGGGGAAAAAAAGAATAGAAAACTTCCAGTTCTGCATTGGAAAGGTTTCAATTAAAACACTCAGGTGCCAGTATACAGAGCAAGACTTCAACAAAACTCGGCTGAAATAGGAGAATTAAAGGGCTATTAAAGTCACATTAATTTAGCTTTCTCAATAAAGGGATAATTTCCAAGTGAGGTTTTTAGTATACTAACTTAAAGCTATTGAATAAAAATCACCTTTCCTCATCTGATACCCCATGTGGGAGTGTTTGTGTCATGAAATGTTGTAAAATAAATTCTACCTCCATTGAATAGCAGCTCTGCCATCTACAGAGAAACATTCTCAAATATACCTTTCTGAAGAAAAACCCTCACTTCACTACCCATTTCTCCATTGCTAATGTCACATTTTTCCTTGCTTCCATTTAGAACAAACACCATGGACAGATATTCTACTTTTTTCGGAAACACAATCTCCCACTCATTCTCTCTGCTAATTGTACTTCAATTTCTATCACTAAATGTCAACAGGAATTCTTGCGTTGCTGAGTCTAATGGACAACTTTTCACCTGACAAATAAATACATTGAATATCACACTAGCAATAAAAATCACAATGACCTCTCAGCTCTAGGCTGGGCTGAACCAGCTCTCAGGTGACCTCAGGTAAAAGCTCGTGACTTCTATTTCCCAAGCCCTTCACCTGCAAATTCTGTTGATATTTCATACTCACCAAGATGCTGTCTCTGAGAACAAGGTGTCCGTGTGAAAGTAAAAATTCCTTCTTGGGAGGTTGGCGATGGGAGTGAAGGTCTTTCTCCATCATGAAAATTGGGAATTGCCTTGAGTATAAGCTACTCGGAAAGATAATCTGCTTTATCTAGATCCACTTTATCTGTCACACTTATTATTCTAGTTGGCTTCCATTCACATTACTTAATTGTTACCACTGACCCCCTGCATTGCTGAAATCAATGGAATCTTCCTTTTTAAAAATATAATGACAACTAAATGTATTCATTAATTAGCACACAAGAAAGCAAGCAAGGAGAATCTAGTCCTGAATAAGACTCAATTAACACTCAGAAGTCCTCAGATAAAACGTGTCAGCTTCCATTCATCATAGAACTTCCTTCAGCATCTACTTGGCTCTCTGACTAACCTCGATAGTGTCTGCGAGAGGAAGGTCTCTAGGTGGAAGTTTCAATTCTTCCCTGGGTGCCTGGTGAAGGAGACCGAAATTCTACTACCAGAGAAGACATTAGGAAAGAGTCAGGCATCGGTAACCCCCCCCAAAAAAATAACCATGTCCCATTTAGCTTGGAGTTGCCCATTGGGCAAGGACAGGAGTTGCTGGGGAAAGAGGCTAACTGGTATCCACAGAAGGGGTCATCTTATCCACTTGATTACTAAAACATTCCTCTGTGAAATTCACTCTCTGGTGTGCATTCACATTTGGCACAAATATGTTCATGTTTTTAGCCCACTAAAAAAGGTCTATCCACATACGTCTTCCCCAGACCTCTTTGTCACCAATTTTCCAATTATGAACTTTCCAAGTCCCTGACCATCCAGCCAAACCATTAGCAACTGCACATGAGTCAGTATGTAAACACACCTCTGGCCAGGTTTCCTTCCAAGCAAAATGAACAACCAGGTGCATTGCTCAAAGTTCTGCCCACTGGGAGGATTTCTCCTCACCACTGTCCTTCAAGGACACCCCAGAAAGGGGTTGTAATGCTGCAGCTGTCCACTTTCAAGTGGGACCTGCATATCGTGTTGAACCATCTGTAAATCAGGTCTGAGTTTTCTCTTCCTCAGTCAATTCACTGTAAGGAACTCCCCAAGAGGTCATAGCTCTGGTCTGGGAAAGAGAAGGTGATGTGGCAGGAGTGGAAACCATGGGCATTTGGGCAACTTCTTCATGTAAATTACTTGTGCCTTCAGGACCTTCTCTGGCTCTATCTCACATATATCATTTTCATTTTACACTAGCGTGCTGCTGTGCATGCCCAACTTTATGGTTGGTGGGTCGGACACCACCCAGCTCATGATAGGCAACTCAGGTCTCATGGTAACTTGGTGGGCCATGGTTAAGCGTTCACAGTCTACTAAGGTCCAGTAGCAGTTCAAAAGCTGTTTCTCAAAAGGAGAGTAGTTATCTGCAGCAGATGGTAAGGCTTAGATCCAAAATCCTAAGGGTCTGCATTGTGATTCTCCTATAGGGGCCTGCCAAAGGCTCCAGACATTATTGGTATTTGCCACTGACACTTCTAGCACCATTGGATCTGCTGGATCCTATGGCCCAAGTGGCAAAGCAGCTTGTACAGCAGCCTGGACCTGTCACAGAGCTTCCTCTTGTTCAGGTTGCCACTTCAAAATTAGCACCCTTTCTGGTCACTTGATAAGTGGGTTGGAGGAGCACACCCAAATATGTTGTCACTAAAATTCAAAAAAACCAACTAAGCATTGTGCCTTCATTTTTGGTCATAGGATGGTCCAGGTGCAACTTATCCTTCACCTTAGAAGGGATATCTCGACTTGCCCCACACCACTGAACACCTAGAAATTTCACTGAGTTTGAAGGCCCCTGTATTTTTGTTTGGATTTATCTCACATCCTCTGACACTCAAGCATCTTACCAGTAAATCTAGAGTAGTTGCTACTTCTTGCTCACTAGGAGAAATCAACAAGATATCATCAATATAATGGACCAGTGTGATGTCTCGTGGGAGGGAGAAACGAACAAGGTCCCTGCATGTAAGATTATGACATAGGGCTGGAGAGTTGTTATGCCCCTGACGTAGGACAGTGAATGTATATTTTGGACCTTGCCAGATGAAAGCAAAGTATTTCTGGTGGTCCTTACTAATAGCTATTGAGAAAAAAGAATTTGCCAGCTCAATAGCTGCATACCAGGTACCACAGGATGTATTGATTTGCTCAAGCAATGATACCACATCCGGAGCAGCAGCTGCAATTGAAGTTACCACCTGGTTGAGCTTACAATAATCCACTTTCATTCCCCAAGACCCATCTGTTTTTTGCACAGGCCAAATAGGAGATTTGAATGAGGATGTGGTGGGAATTACCACCCCTGCATCCTTCAAGTCCTTAAGAGTGGAAGTAATTTCTGCAATCCCTCCAGGAATCCAGTATTGCTTCTTATTTACTATTTCGCTCAGTAGGGGCAGTTCTAGTGGCTTCCACTTCGCCTTTCCTACCATAATAGCCTTCACTGCATGAGTTAGAGAGCCAATGTGGGGATTCTGCAAATTGCTCAGCATGTCTATACCAATTATACATTCTGGAACTCAGGAAATAACTACAGAATGGACCAGTTCCTACACTGGACCCACTGTGAGATGGACCTGAGCTAAAACACCGTTGATCACCTGACCGCCATAACCCCCACTCTGACTTCTAATCCAGAGTGATGTTTTGGGTGCCCTGGAATTAACGTCACTTCTGAACCAGTGTCTAATAATCCCTGAAATACCTGATCATTTCCTTTTCCCCAATGCACAGTTACCCCGGTAAAAGGCCGTTGGTCTCCTTGGGGAAGGCTTGGAGGAAGATTAACAGTATAAATTTGTGGCAATGTAACAGGGTTCTCCCCAAAAGTGACCTGGCCTTCCCTTAACTCAAGGGGCTCTGGTTCTGTAAACTGTTTCAAGTCTGGAAATTGATTACAGGGCCGTGACTCTGTGCTTTTGAAATTCAGGTTAGACTTCTGTTCACTTGACCTAGAACTCTTTTGTTTATAGAGCTTGAACAAGGATTTAGTAGGCTGCTCTTCTATTGTATTTCTAGGTGCCCTATGATTTACTAGCCAATGTCACAAATCTCCTTGTGTCATATAATTGTGATGCCTGCTTTGAATTTGCTGTTTATTATAATATCCACGTCTACCCTGTCTTTGGTGCTTAAGTTTTGCCACCTGGCTTCTGCCAACTCAGGATCCTGTCATCCCCATTTTGTTTAAGGATTCCAGCTCAGTGAGAGCTGTTCCTACAGTAATATCTGACCTATAGAGAAGTGCAACCACAGAGCTCTTTAGGGATGATTGTGCTTGTCTCACAGATTTATTTCTCATTGTTCTGGTAAAAGGTGCATCCTCTCGACATTCTAGGGCATAAGAGTAGACTTTGCATGATAAATCCTGTCCAACATTCCAATCTCTCTAACTCTCTGGATCCCTTCATCTACATTACACCAGGGCAGTTCTGGCATTTAAACATCAGGTAATGTTGGCCACCTTTTGATCCATGTTTCAACCAAACATCCAAAAAATTGTTAATACTGTTAATACCTTTTCTAACTACTCATGCTATAACATTGAATGCAGAATCTCTGCTTAGTGGGCCCCTATCAGTAAATTCAGCCTGATACAGCCATATCTTCCTCCCATCATTATCCCACGCCCTTAAAATCCATTGCCACGTGTATTGCCCTGATTTCTGTCTACATAAATTGGAAAACTCACACAGTTCTTTTGTAGTATAATGTACCTCCTCATGTGTGACACTTTTTACCTCATCTGTTGGGACTTTTTTTAGTTATAGGCCAGGAGGAAATGAGGGGTGGTGGGGTTGGTTCATGAAAAGAATTAGATATATCTTCCAAGCCATTTTCTTCAGGGCCA
>PVIY010064733.1:0-10038 GCA_004026745.1 Myrmecophaga tridactyla
CCCTGAAGAAATAAAAGAAATCATAAGAGGATACTATGAACCACTATATGCCAAGAAAGTAGACAATTTAAATGAAATGGACAAATTACTGGAAAAACATGAACAACCTATACTGACTCACAAATAAATGGAAGGCCTCAACAAACCAATTGCAATGAAAGACTCATCAAAAATCTTCCTATAAAGAAAAGCCCAGGGCCAGATGGTTTCACAGGGGAATTTCATCAAATATTCCAAAAAGAACTAACACCAATCTTGCTAAAACTTTTCAAAAAAATTGAGGAAAAATGAACACTACCTAACTCATTTTAGGAAGTTAATATGATTTTAGTAGCAAAACGGGGTAAAGATGCTATAAAAAAGGAAAACTACAGGCGAATCTCCCTAATGAACACAGATGCAAAAATTCTCAACAAAGTACTAGCAAATGAAATCCAACAAACATTGAAAATTTATACACCACAACCAAGTAGGGTTTATACCAGGAATGCAAGGATGGTTCAACAAAAGAAAATCAATTAATGTAATACATCCCATTAACAAATGGAAATGGGAAAAACACATGATCACCTCAATTGAGGCTGAAAAATTATTCAACAATATTCAACATGCTTTCCTGGTAGAAACAATTCAAAAGATAGGAATCAAAGGTAACTTCCTCATATGATAAAGGGCATTTATGTAAAACTGATAACCATCATTGTACTCAATGCAGAGAGACAGGAATCAGACAAAGATGCTCTGTGTAACCACTATTATTCAACATTGTACTAGAAATTATAGCTAGAGCAATCAGGCAGGGAAAAGAAATAAAAGTCATCCAAATTGGAAAGTAAGAAGTAAAATTTCCATTATTTGTAGATGGCATGATACTATACTTGGAAAATCCTGAGAAATCTACAACAAAGTTATTTGAGCTAATAAACAAATTCAGTAGGATATAGCATTAATGTGCAAGAAATCAGTAATGTTTCTGTACACAAGCAATGACCTAACTGAAGGGTCAGTTAAGGAAAAAATTGCATTCAAAATAGCAGCTAAAAGAATCAAGAATGTAAGAATGAACTTAACTAAGGATGTAAAGTATCAGTACACAGAAAACTATGTAATTCTCCTAAAAGAAATCAAAGAAGATTTAAATAGATGAAAAGACATTCCCTGCTCATGGACAGGAAAGTTAAATATGGTTAAGATATCAGTTCTACCCACACTGATCTACAGAGTCAAGGCAATACCAATCAAAATTCCAACAACCTACTTTGAAGAGTTGGAAAAGCTAGTTACCATATTCATTGTGAAGGGAGAGAGACCCAGAATAGCTAAAAGCATCCTAAAAAAGAAGAAAAAAGTAGAAGGATTAAAACCTGCTGAATTTAAAACTTATTATAAAGCCACAGTGGTCAAAACAGCATGGTACTGGCACAAAGACAAAAGTATTGACCAATGGAATTGAATCAGGAGCACAGAAATAGACCACCAAATCTATGGTCAACTAATTTATGACAAGGCCCCAAACTGAACTGGGACAAAATAGTCTCCTCAATAAATGGCTACAGGAGAACCGGATACCAATACACAAATGAAAGATGACCCTTACCTTCCACTCTATATAAAAATTAACTTAAAGTGGATCAAAGAAAAACTAGCGCCAGAAAGCTTCTAGAAGAAATGTAGGGAAACATCTTCGAGGCCTAGTAATAGGAGGTAGCTTAATAAACTTTATAACCAAAGCACAAGCAACAAAGGGAAAAATAGGTAAATGGGAACTCATCAAAATCAAATGCTTCCGCACCTCAAAAGACATAAACAAAAAAATGAAAAAGAGGTAGCCAACTCAATGGGAGAAAATATTTAGAATTCACACACTGTACAAAGGTTTGATATCCTGTATACATAAAGTATACAACTCAACAACAAAAGATCAAACAACACAATTATAAAACGGGCTAAAGATATAACAGACATTTTTCCGAAGAGCAAACACAGATGGCTCAAAAACACATGAAAATATTTTCATTTTCACTAGTTGTAAGGGAAATGCGGATCACAACTACAAGAGATACCACCTCACACCTAAAAGAATGGCTGCTATTAAACAAACAGAAATCTATAAATGTTGGAGAGGATGTGGAGAAATTGGGACACTTATGCAATACTGCTGTGAATATATAATTATACAGCTACTATGGAAGACAGGTTGGCAGTTCCTTAGGAAGCTAAGTATTGAGTTACCTTATGACCCAACAATAGTACTACTTGGAATATACCCAGAAGGCCTGAAAGCAGTGACTAAAACAGACATTTGCACACTGATGTTCACTGCAGCATTATTCGCAATTGCCAAAAATGGAAAAAATCGAAATGCTCATCAATAGATGAGTGGATTAATGAAATATGGCATACACATACGATGGAATATTATGCAGTACTAAGATGAAATGAAGTCCTGAAGCACATGACAAGATGAGCTTTGAGGACATAATGCTGAGTGAAATAAGCCAGACACAAAGGGATAGATTACTGTATGACTCCACTTCTATGACTATGGTAAAGGTAAAATCAGAAGCTTATAATACACAGTATAGGGTACTCTGAGATACGTAGACACTACAGATGGGTGAACAGTTAGCTAATGACATTAAACTCAAATGTAAGGGAAGAGGTAGAAGTGAAGGCAGTCCTCTAGTGGCACTATAAGTAATATTACCATATTGAAGGTGAACAAGATTGAAAGAGATTGCATAGACCTATGTGTCCCACTGATTAACACTAGAAATATAAATAAGTTCTAGCAAGAACTACTTCAAAAGTGTGATTTGTGAACAAACAGCATTTAAGTCCAGGGTACAGGGGAAAACTGGTATTGTATGTGATGGGCTATGCTTAACAGGAAAACATCAGCAGTACCACTCCAAAAGCAGGAAGAAATAATGAGGCAAGTAACAAGAGTTAAGGGGAGGTTTAGATTTTGTATTTGGTGAGGGCATGTTTGTTGGTTATTTTTCTCTTGGTAACAGTGAAATTATATAAAATTGAGAGTTTTGATGGACTGTATACTTTGGACATTTTACATGATGCCTAATGAATGTAGGTGGCTGAAGGATGCACTGACTGAGAAGTAGAATGGTGAATGATACATATGATTGAATATTGTGCTGCTACAAAGATAAGGAGGTCATGAGGCAAGCAATGATGTGAATGAACCTGTGGGATACTGACTGAGGCAAAATACACCAGAAATGAAAGAACAATTACTGTATGGTCTCCTTTAGAAAATGCATATAAAAAAACAGGGTCCTAGATTGTCAACTCTTATAGCTGACACATTTAGTCTGGAGTGATAATAATTTCTGGAGTTTGAAAGCCTATTTTATGTATCTATAACCTAGAATTTGGAGATAAGAATGAAGCTGATCAGGTTGGGATTAAAGTGATTCAGAACACTGGGGTAAGGAAGACATTGTCTATATTTTAGAACTGCACCTACTCTTTGAGATCAAAGGAAGAAAGGCTTATTTTGTATGGAACCTAAATTTTCTGTAGCATATTTGAACAATTATATGCTAACTAATAATAATCTAACTCAACCTGCCTGGATAGCATATTTCAACAATTGAAACACAGGGAGTCCAGAATAAAAATGAGGGTCTTTAATTCTGTATAGCATAATATAATGCCTGGATACATCCCAGAATATATTAAGCAGATAATCAAAAAGCATTGGTAAAGTCCCTTGAGATATGGGGGGAAAATGTGCAACTATTAAACTTTACCATCAGGGAATCCCATGATACTGTATCAAACCTTGGGGATATCCCAATCAATAGGCCATGTCCTAGATCTTGAAGGTTACTATTGTGAAGCATATGTAGATAGCAGAGAGGCTTAGCCTACCTATAGGTATGCCCATCAGGAATTCTCACATTAAAGCAACAGTTTCATATAACAAAATTCTTGTAAGGAGTGTATGAAAGACAAAAAAAATGATGTCAGTTGCTGGTGAAGATATGGAACATCAGGAACTCTAATTTATTGATGGTAGAAATGCAAATTGGTGCCTCCATTTTGAAAAATAGTTTGGTAGTTTCTTATAAAGTGAAACATAATCTACCATATAATCTTACAATCATGCTCTTAATTAGTAACAAGATTATCTGAATATTTATGACCACATAAGAACTTGTTTGTCAAGTTTTATACCAGCTTTATTCATATTCACCTACAACTGTGAGCAATCAAAATGTCTTTCAATAGGTGAGTGTATAAACCAACTGTGGTGCATCCATATTGTATTAGCTAGGGCTCTCTAGAGAAACAGAATCAGTAGGAGATATCCATACACATAAAATTTACAAAGTGTCCTGGGAATGTAGAGTCCAAGGTTTGTAGGGAAGGCCACAAGCCAGGAACTCCAATGAAGTCCACAATGAACTCGCAGGAGAGGCTGTCTGGACAACCATGGGGATGGAAGAGTCCAAATCCATAGGGAAGGCAGTGAAGCTGGTGACTCCAACAAAGGGTCTGGATGAACTCCTTAGGAGATGCTCACTGACTGAAGCAAGAAGAGAGACTGTCTCTTCTAAATCCTCCTTAAAAGCCTTTGGCTGATTAGAGTAAGCTTCACTCATTGTAGAAGACACTCCCCTTAGCTGATTTCAAATGCAATCTGCTGTGGATACAGCTGACATAATCATGACTTAAGTCAATGAAATGTCCTCATAGCAACAGACAGGCCAGCACTTGCCTGACCAGATGACTGGACACCATCACCCAGCCAAGTTGACACATGAACCTGACCATGACACACACATGGAATACTACTCAATGAATAAAAGAAATGAGCCATAAATCCCTGAAAATATACAGATTCGTTTAAAATGTATATTGCCTAGTGAAAGTAACCAGTCTGAAAAAGCTACATACCATGTATAGTTCTCATTATATGACATTATGTAAAGGCAAAACTTTAGCAATAGTCCCCAAGATACACCAGTCAAGAGCTGCAGTTGATATTGGCACTACATGCACACCTTCTGCCTTGTCAGGTATACTGAGTTCAGCTAATTCCAAAATCCTCCATCTTTACTTCTTATCATTTTTCCTTTTTTTTTTTAACAATTATAAGTAGCTCATTAGAGAAAGCTTCTGGCATTTACAGTTGTTAGTGGGGACCTGGGAAGCCTGAATTTAGACAGGTCTGAGAAAAAGTATCAAGTGGAAGGGATAATTACTGAAGTGTTGTATCATCCTCAAGAAAAAAAGGGCTGAGGCCAATCTCAAATGGTGGCCCTCCTTCAGAAAATTCAGGCCCCTGGGACTGAATAACAGAAGAAACATAAGCCCACATTCTCCCTCAGCCTCTGTCAGACAAGGTCTACCTAAAATTAAGGTCGCTGCATTACTTTGCCCTGGCAGAGAGCTGTTAGCTGAGAAGCTGCACCTGCTGGGCAGGATAGGAAAAACTGACAAATTGCTGGGGGTCAGCCTCAGGGAAATTTGATACTGATCATGCCCTCCTCCAGAGACCTGGACTTCTCTGCTCTGGGAAAATCTGATTGGGGTCAATCATATCTGGGGAGACCCTCAAAAGTGTTCCATATAGGCAGGGCAAGAACCAGAAAAACAAAAGCTGAAAATTCTAATCAGTTAAACAGAAGTTATGCTAGTGGTCTAGTATAAGCTGAACTGAAAAGAAAAGATAGAGAACAAAGCCAACCAACAAAAAGAACCCTATATAAAAGAGTGAAAAAGACATCCAGAATAAACTAGTCAAGGAAATCAGATGCCTAGACAAAAATTATGTCATACAAGGAAAAATGAAGATACGGCCTAGTCAAAAGAACAAATTAACATTGCAAACAAGATACAGGATTTGGAACAACTAATTAGTATGTTTGAACAGACATACAAAGTCATATCAAAAATCAAATTAAGGAGTTGAGTGGTTATGGTAAAAAAAGGATAAAAGATAGATTTGGGTAAACATAAAGCAGGAATCAAATGATTGAAAAAGTAAGTGGAAGAACTTATGGGAATTAAGGCACAATAGAAGAGATGAAAACACAACAGATAGAGGAAGAATTAACGAACTGCAGGGCAAGATATTTGAAATCCTATACACAAATAAACAGATAAGGAAAAGAATGGGAAATTATGAGCAGGGTCTCAGGAAAATGACAACATGAAGCATGTGAATATAAATGACATAAGTGTCTCAGAAGTAGTAGAGAAGGAAAAAGGGGCAGAAGGAATAATTGAGGAAGTAATCGATGAAAATTTCACATCTCTTATGAAAGATAAAGTTGAATATGTAAGAACTGTAGTATACTCTAACCAGAATAGATTGAAATAGAGTTATTCCAAACACTTATACTAATCAGATTTTCTAATGTCAAAGATAAAGAGATAATTCTGAATGCAGCAAGAGAACAGCAATCCATATACATAAGGGAGGTTTGATAAGAGTATGTACAGAAACCATGGCAGTGAGAAGGCATGGTATGATATATTTAACATTCTGATATGGAAAACTGCCAAACAAAATTCTATATCTAGCAAAATTGTCCTTCAAAAATTACAGAGATTTGAAAATATTTTCAGACAAACAGAAATTGAGAGACTCTGTGAACAAGAGAATTGCTCTATAAGAAATACTAAAGGGAACACTCCAGAATGATAGGAAAATACAAGAGAGAGAGGTTTAGAGAAGAGTGTAGAAATGAAGATTATCAGAAAGGCAAAAAGAATTTGAGAAAAAAATGACATAAACTTTAAGAGGCAAAATGGTAGAAGAAAGTACCACCTTTATGTAATAGCATTAAATGTTAGTGGATTATACTCCCTAACAAAAAGACATAGATTGTCAGAATAGATTTTAAAGAAACAGGACAAATCATTATGCTGTCTACCAGAGACTCACTTTAGAACCAAGGACAAAAATAGGTTGAAAGTAAAAGACTTCAGCTAACACAATCAGAAAAGAGTGGGGGGAGATATACTAACATTGAACAAATAAGAATTTAAATGTAAAACACTTCAAAGTGACATAGAAGGATACTACATATTAATAAAAGAGACAAGTTGTCAAACAGACTTAAAAATCATATATATTTATGTATCAAGCCAAGGCACCTCAAAAATACATAAGGTGGAAATTGACAACCCTGAAGGGAGAAGTAAACATCTCTACAAAAATTGGACATTCTATACAACTCTTTCATGAATGGGTAGGAAATAAAGAAAGAAGATCAATACAGAAACAGATATTGAATAGTATAAGGAATGAATTAAATATTTATAGGACACTATACCCCACAACAGCAGCATACAGATTTTTTTTAAAGTGTTCATGAATCATTCTCCAGGATAGACCACAGGGTGGGTCATAAAGGAAATCCCCAAAAAAGTTTAAAATATTCAAATTATACAAAACACATTCTTGGATCACAACAGAATGAAGTTGGAAATCAATAAAAGGCAGAAGGCCAGAAAATTCACAAACTATGGAGGCTAAATAACACACTCTTAAACAACCAGTGGGTCAAGGAAGAACTCATGAGCAAATAAGAAAATATCTTCAGGCAAATTAAAATGAAGATACAGCATATCAAAACTTATGATGCAGCAAAGGTAGTACTGAGAGGGAAAGTTATAGCCCCAAATGCATATATTACAAAATAATAGAAAGCAAAAATCAAGGAATTAACTTCTTGCTTAAAAGAACTGGAGAAAAGATCAGCAAACCAACTTTCAAGCAAAGAGAAAGAAAGAAATATCAACTATTTAGGGCAGAAATAAACAAAACTGAGAACAACACAACAAAATAGAAAATTAAAAAAACAATTTGATCTTTTGAGAAACTCAATAAAATTGATGGCTGTTAGTTATGCTGACAAAACAGAGAGGATCCAAATAAATAAAATCATAAATTAGAGAGAAGGCATAATTACTGACCCCTTAGAAATAAAGGAGAAAATGAGAAGATACTAGGAGTAACTATATGCTACAAAAGTACACAACATAGTCAAAATGGACAACATCAAAAAATGTAAACAATCAGCCTTGATTCAAAAAGAAACAATCTCAACAAATCAATTGCAAATCAAGAGATTGAATAGATTCTCAAAAAGTTCCCTAAAAGAAAAGTCCAGGACCAGACAGCTTCACATGTGAATTCAACCAAGCATTCAAGAAAGAATTTTTACCAATCCTGCTCAAACTCTTCCAAAAATTGAAGAGGATGGACACTACCTAACTCATTCTATGAAGCCAACTTCAATCTAATTCCAGAGCCAGACAAAGACACTACAAAAAAGTACATACAGATCAATCACATTAATGACTATAGGTGTAAAAATCTTCCACAAAATACTTGAAAAATGAATCCAGCATCACATTAAAAGAATTGTAAACCATGAGCATGTGCAATTTATTTCAGGTATGCAAGTCTGGTTCAACACAACAAAATCAATTAATTTAATAAATCATATCAATGAATCAAAGGTGAAAAAAAACATGATCATTTTGATTGATGCAAAAAAAGGCATTTGAGAAAATTCAAGTTCCTTTCTGGATGAAAACACATTAAAGGCTTAGGAACAGAAGAAATATTTCTCAAAATGACAAAGGGAATACATGATAAACCTGCAGTTAACATACTCAATGGAGTTCGACAAAAAGCTTTCCTTCTAAGATCAGGGACAAGAAAAGTATGCCATTGTCACTCAACATTGTACCAGAAGTTCTAGCTAGAGAATATAGGCAAGAAAAAATGGCATCCAGGTTGGAAAGTAAGAAGAAAAACTCTCAATGCATATGATACATTCCTATATGTTGAAAATCCTGGAAAATACACAGCAAAACTCTTAGAGCTAATAAATGAGTACAACAAAGTTGCAGGATAGAAGATCAGCATGCAAAAATCAGTAGCATTACCATAAACTAGTACTGAGTCTGAGGATGAAATAAAGAGAAAATTCCACTTACAATAGCAACCAAAGGCACAAGTATTTAGGAATAAATTTAACCAAAGCCACAAAAGACTTTTACGTAGAAAACTACAAAAAAATTGCTAAAAGTAATCAAAGATGATCTAAATATATTGAAGGACATACTGTGCTCATGGATTGGGAGAATGAATATACTTAAGTTGTCAGTTCTACCCAAATTGATTTATAGATTCAATGCAATAACACTTATCACAATTTATTTTGCAGAAACAGAAAAAATCAATAATCAAATTTATTTGGAAGGGGATGGTGCTAATAGTTAAAAATATCTTGCAAAAAGAGGAATGAAGTGGAAATCTCATACTACTTTTCCTTAAAGGATATCACAAAGCTACAGCTTAAATATAGATACAATGGCCAATGTAATCAAATTGAATGTTCCGAAATAGTCCCTCTCACATATAAACAATTGATGATCTATGATAAGATATTTAAATGAACTCAACTGGGACAGAACAGCCTCTTCAATAAATGGTGTTCATAGAACTGAACACATGAAAAAAAGTATGAAGGAGGGTCCCTACCCCACACCTTATATAAAAATCACCTCAGAATAGAACAAAGTCCTAAACATTACCACCAAGAACAAAACTTTTAGAAGAAAATGTAAGGAAATATCTTATGATCTTGTGATAAGAGGTGGTTTCTTAGCCCTTTCACTCAAAGCATGAGCAATGAAAAAAGAAATAGATAAAAGGTAACAAAGGACTTTGTCAGGAAGTACCAAGGCAGCTTACACAATGGGAGGCAATAGGTCTCCCAGGATATATGGAAACCACATATCAGGTACAGGTTTAGTATCCAGAATATAAAATGAGATTCTACAACTCAACAACAAAAGACAAGCAACCCAATTAAATAAATGGGCAAAAGACATGGACACTTTTCCAAAGAGGAAATACAAATGGTTCAAAAACATGAAAAATATTAAACTTCACTGGCAATTAGGAAAATGCAAATTAAGACCACAATGTGATATCATGTCACACCTGCTAGAATAGCCATTTTCAAAAACTGGAAGTCATGAGTA
>PVIY010064734.1:0-10050 GCA_004026745.1 Myrmecophaga tridactyla
CCATCCACCCATCCACCCACCCATCCATCCATCTACCAACTCATCTATCCGTCCATTCATCCACGCTATGTCAGGCTATTTTTGGTACCGAGAACCAGGCAGTTCTGTTCCTGCTCTCAAAGGGTTCACAGTCTCTCACAGTGCCTGATTCACAGCCACAAATAACAATTCCACGTGGAATGAGGGTAAGCACTTTAAAGGAGGCCCACCTGGCTTGCATAAACTTCCTGTGGGAGTTCCTTCATCTCTACCTGTGTGTCCATGTTTCTAAGCCTTCGTCTCTTCCCACATCTGTGTGTCCATGGCCTGTGTTGCCGTGTCTGCCACGTGCGTATGTGTGTCCCCACATGCACCTGTCCCCCTGTCCCTGTGTCCTGGCATTAAGTGCCCATAATTCCCTGTCCCTAATCAGGGCGCAGGTCCCTGGGTTCCGTGCCTGCTCTCACCCACAATCCCCATCCCCTCCTAGCACCCAGGACTCCCATCCCGCTCTGCAGGGTCCCCTCCCCACCCCGCACTGAGCAGGCCCCATCCTTGCCCTCCTCCCAGGGAGGACCCGTGGCGAGTGGCGAAGATGGTCAAGTCCTACCTGCAGCAGCACAACATCCCGCAGCGGGAGGTGGTTGACACCACCGGCCTCAACCAGTCCCACCTGTCCCAGCACCTCAACAAGGGCACCCCCATGAAGACGCAGAAGCGAGCTGCCCTGTACACCTGGTACGTCCGCAAGCAGCGAGAGGTGGCCCAGCGTAAGTAATAACCGGGGCCCGTGTCTGCCCTGGCGGGGCTCTGGAACTCTCTGCAGCTTGCGGGTGGGGGTGGGGCCTGGAAGCTTCCCCATCCCCATTATACAGACAGACAGACTGAGAGGAGGTCCGTGGGCTCCAACCAGCCTTTATCATCTATTCTGCACGAGGCACTCTGGGGGAGGGAGTAGGGTTGGTGCTGGGCATCCAAAAATGGATGAACTGGGTCCCTGCCTTTTGTGATGTCACTATTGAGTGGGGAAGCAGGAGGAAAGGTAGTTGTGATACAGTGAAACATGTACTATATAACGTGGTTACAAAAGAACGATAATAGTTGGTGACTGTCCAGGGTTCACTGTGCCAGACCCAGTGAAGAGGTTTACATACAATATTTCAAAATGCAGAGCGGGCTGCAGTAGGGAGAGCAATCTGTTATTCCCCAGGGAGGCAGGAAGGTTCACACTGAAAGCATGACCTTTATACTAGATCTTATAGGGTGAGTCAAATTTTGACCCACAGAGATGCAGGGAAGAGTGTTCCAGGTAGAAGGAACAGCACGAGTAAAAGCTCAGAGGCAACGGACACGCTCAGGAAATTCTCTGCTGCAAACCCTGGAAGTCTAGGCATATTAATAGTCAGGGAATGACTGATTTTCCTTATCTGGTCCCTCCACCAAAATCTGAGTGCATGTTCACACTTTGGGGCTTCCATCTGTCTATAGGTAATTATTTGACATTTCTTTTATTCATTATCTAGGTTTTTTTAAAAAAGACAATATACACTTGTCAAAAAAATTAGAACAAAAATTAAGGTTTACAATAAAATTAGGTGTCCTCCCCTTAAGGCAGCCACTGGCATAGCCAGTCCCGTTTTATTCGAGACAAATTTTATGCATCTATACTTTTTTTTTTCCTGTTCTTTTTCTAGTTAATGGGAGCATACTACACCACTGTCTGGTACCTTGCTTTTCTCTTAGCAATAAACCTTGTACACTTTTTCATATCAGCACCAAGAGATCGATTTTTTCTTTTAATGGCTGCTGGCTATTCACTACTATTTTGTTTTTTGGAGGTGCCATTATTTAACTGGTCCTCTCTACTGAAGGACATTTACGGTTTTTCTGACTTTTTGCTATTACAACCTACTGCTGCCAAACACCTTCTTATTTTTACATGCTTGTGCTCCCATGTGCATGTGCCTGTAGGATAAATTCCTACAAGTGGGATGCTAGGTTATAGATCAACTTTAAAATCTTTGATATAAATTGCCTTAGATCCTTACAAACAGGAGGTACCAACTCAGACTTGCACCAACATTGAAAAATCATTTTGAAAAAAAATGTATACAATAGACATCCCTTACCCTTATTCCAAGCCTCATCTTCACCGCAATTTTTGCGGTGTTCATTGTGCTGTAATGCACACTTGGAAAAACAGTCCAAGATAGTACATTTTTTGTACTGTTCTAATTAATATGAGAAGAGATCATCAGGATTTTTTTCGATATCTGTTAGAAGAAAGTCTGGCTTTGAGGGGATCTGAGTGTCTTCTCCCCAAACCATTACTGGAATGAATTTTACAATATTAAATGAAATGCATATGCACTACTGAGAGAACTGTTAGAAGTATAATCAAGGATTTCAGCCTAGAGAATTTAAGATGAAGAGCATTCAAGATATGACGGAAATATCTGGACTCTTCTGTTAGCAAGAGACAGAACCCTGACTCAACCTGACTTAAATAAAAAAGGGAATTTATCGGCTCACAGACATGACTGAGGCCATGGCAGCTTCAGGCATGGCTAGATCCAGGGGCTCAAATAATGTCATCAGAACAACATCCCTTGGCTCTCCTTTTTTTCTATATTGGATTATTATTCTCAAGTAGGCTCTCCTCATACAGGCAAAGATGGACCGTAGAAGCTCTGCCATCCCACCAGCTTAGCAGCTTCAGAGGGGACAGTACCTCTTTTCAGCTAGTTGCAGCCGACTGACTCTTTTTTTTTCACATAGGCAGGCACCAGGAATTGAACCCGGGTCCTCAGGCACAGCAGGCAAGCGTTCTTACCTGCTGAGCCACCGTGGCCCGTCCCCGACTGACTCTTATTGCTTAAAATAATGCAAACTTTTAAATGAAGCCTAGTATAAAAAGTGCCCAAATCCTAAGTGTTCAGCTCTGAGAATTTTCACAAAGTGAATGTAACATTGTTAACTACCAACCAGATAAAGAATAGAACACTCCTAGCTTCCCACAAGCCATTCTTCCCCTAGCAAGAGTCATCATTATCCTGAATTCTATTGCCATAGGCTAATGATGGCTGTTTCTGAAGTTTACATCAATGAAATTATACAATACAGTGGCTTCTTTCACTCAACATTATGTTCTGTGATTCATCCATGCGGTTTCATGCTGTCATAGATTGGCCATTCTCATTGCTGGGTATGAATATTCCATTGTGTGAATACAGAGGATTTATTCTTTCTTCTTTCATGAAGATTTGGATGGCTTCCGATTTTTTGCTCTTGTGAACAGTACTTCTATGAACATTACAGTACTTGTCTTTTGCTAAATGTGTATATGCACATAAGCTGGGTGTGGAGTTGCTGAGCCTTTAGTAGATACCACCAAATAGTTATCAATTTACACTCCCATTAGCAATGTTTGAGCATTCCAGGGGCTCTAAATCTTTGCCAACACTTGCTAATGTCAGTCTTTTTCATTTCAGCAGTGGTGGCTACATGGTGGTTTTCACTGCAGTTTTAGCTATCATTGCCCCGATGACTTATGTTGAGTAACTTTTCATAGCTTACTGCACTTTCAGAAGCTCCTATTCAAGGAGCTTACACGTTTTCCTGTTGGATTGCCTGTATTGCTTTCTTATTGATCTATAGGAGTTTTAAGAGATATATTCTGGCTACAGGTCCTTTTTCAAATATAGGTTTGGCAAAACCATTCTGTGGTTTGTCTTGTAATTTCTAAAAAATGTCTTTTGCTGAAAGAACTTCTTATTCTTGTTCTTTAAGTTTAGTGTCTTTGTATCCTGTCTAAGAAATCTTTGTCTTACCCAAGGTCATGAGCATATTCTCCTATATTTGTTTCTAGTAGTTTTATTTCAATGTTCACGTCTAGAGCTGCAATCCATCTGAAACCGACGTTTGTGTGTGGCTTGAGGTGGAGTCAGGTTCATTTCCTTCTTTACAAGTTGGTTTGGCCTTTATTACTCTTTTCAGCTTACAGATGGAGATACTGGTGCCCAGAGTTCGTTTTGTTCTACTGTGTAATTAACTGACTGCCCAGCACCACTTTTTGAGAGAAAACTCTATCCTGGTGGGATTTGGCCATGGGCTCCCGGCCAACCAAGCATGGCACAAGGGGTTGTGGTGTTCTTAATGGCCAGAATGAAGTCACTGCACATCACCCAGATGGGATGGAAAAGGACTGAGGGGGTCCCCCAAGGAGGATCAGGATATTTCCAGAATTGTATTGAAATGATACTCTGCAGGCAAAAGCAGGTACCTGCCATAGGTGACCTTCCAAAGAATCAATAGACATTTGACTGAATGACTGGAGATCTACCAGAGAAGGAGCAAGTGTGATAAGCAGGCCTGAGTTATCCGTGCCAGCCTGTGGTGGCCGGGTGTAAGGCTCGGGGCTGGACTGCATTAGTTCAAATCCTGGCACTGCCACTTGGCAGGTGTGGGACCTGCCAAGTAATAATCCTATATTGATGAAGTCCATACATTGTTCAGATTCCCTCAGTCTCTCTCTAAGATCTTTTTTCCATTCCAGGATCCCGTCCAGTTGTAGATGTATTACATTCCATCATCAAGCCTTCCCAGGCTCCTCTCGGTTGTGACAATTTCTCAGACTTTCCTTGTTTTTCATGGCCTTGACAGGGTAATTTTTTTTAAGCTGCACTAATTTATTTTTCTAGGCCATCATCATCTCTTGTACCCCAGATCTTGGTCCCCTCCCCTCCCAGTCTGTGGCCATGCAGAGGGTGTGGCTAGGAAGGCAAGATGGCAGCCTGTGGGTGAGGGTGGCTGCTCAAGAAACTTGGAATCTGGGCCAAGCAGGCTTTAGTGGCTGGCAAGGGTCCAATCTTGCCTCCCCCAGGAGCACTGGTTCCTGCTTGGCAGTCAGATAGCGAGGACACTACCGCTGCTGTACCCCTCACTTATTCTTCCTTCTTCCACTCTTATAAAAATATCCTGACACTTGCCCATCCTATTCCCTGGGTGCCCTGCTCAGGGATAGTCTGATAACACTAGTTACCAGTGCAGTGGGTCCAGCTGATGAGCACTGCCTGGGGCTCTTCGCGCCAGGCCTTTTAAGCCTGACTTCAAAGTTTGGAAAGTTGAAATTAGCTCTGAATCACTCAGGAGACACGATTCAAGTTTCTGCTCTACTGTGCAGCCCTGGAAAAATATTTAACCTCCTTGAGCCTCAGCTTCCTCATCGGTAAAATGAGAACAGCAAATGTGCCAAACCTGGAATCTTATACTGAGAAGGCTTGTGAGATTAAATTTTGGCTGAGTAGAGAAGCAGACAAGGAGTGATTAGTAATGTCTGCCCTGAACACAGGTTAGGGAGTATTGGCACATGTGCTGTTTGTCATCACTGAATGAGATGCTTTTCTCAGTCCTAGCTGTAAGCAACTCTGGTTTAGCTTTCTGGGGATGAGAAAGACTCAAGGGTGTGGTGGTCTGGAGAAGTGACATGGGAAGGTGGGAGCGGCCAGGGCTCTGCTCATGGCTTTCTGTGCCTACAGAGTTCACCCACGCAGGGCAGGGTGGTCTGATTGAAGAGCCCACAGGTGATGAGCTGCCAACCAAGAAGGGGCGGAGGAACAGATTCAAGTGGGGTCCGGCATCCCAGCAGATCCTGTTCCAGGCCTATGAGAGGCAGAAGAACCCCAGCAAGGAGGAGCGAGAGGCGTTGGTAGAGGAGTGCAACAGGTAGAATGGCTGGTGGGTTAGTGGCACTCATTTGATCTGGGCTGGGGCAAGGCTGGGGAAGTGAAGGGCGGCTCTAGATCCCAAGGGAGGCCCCCTAGTCCCTGAGGGTTCCTGCTGTTGGCTTGGCCTGGCCCAGAGAGTTGCAGGTGCTCAATTATTGCTCAGAGTCTTAGAGCCAGCTCTATTCCTAGCACACATTCCCCCACCCACCCAAGCCACTCCTTGGGTGGCTGCTCATATCATTTCATCCCCACTACAACCCTGTGGCTATCTTGTTCACTTTATGAATGAAGAGACTGAGCTCAGAGAGGCAAAGTCACTTTCTCAAGGTCACACAGCAGAACTGGGATTGGAATCCAGATCTGCCAGCCTCAAACATTCACGTAGAGCCTGACTTTTCAGAACCCTCCCTGACCCCCCCCAGAAGAGGGTTCTTCTGAGCCTGGCCTAGGAGGCTCACGGGTGCCATTTCTGCAGGGCGGAATGCATCCAGAGGGGGGTGTCACCATCACAGGCACAGGGGCTGGGCTCCAACCTGGTCACGGAGGTGCGTGTCTACAACTGGTTTGCCAACCGGCGCAAAGAAGAAGCCTTCCGGCACAAGCTGGCCATGGACACGTACAGTGGGCCCCCACCAGGGCCAGGCCCAGGTTCTGCACTACCCGCCCACAGTTCCCCTGGCCTGCCCCCACCCGCCCTCTCCCCCAGTAAGGTCCATGGTGAGTGCTGCAAGGGCAGACAGATTGGGGTGGGGTAAAGGGGATGTGGGGGTAGGTTGGGGAGGTGGGAAGGTCTGCCCCCGTGGCAGTAGCCATCCAAGTCTCTTAGCATGTCTTCTACTCCTCTCCATCCACTCCACACTACACCACTCGGCCCCATCCATCCATTCCCTCCACTGCACTCCATTCAATTCTACCTTACTTGATTTGGGTTACTTCAATACATTCATTTCAGATAAAATCAATTTCAATGCATTTCAGTTGAACTCGGTTCAGTTCCAATCAATATAACCCAATTTGGCTCATTTAAATTTGGGAGTTTAAATCAGTCCAATTACTGTTCAAATGGTTCAGTTTAACTAAATGTAATTCAATTAAATTCTGTTAATTAAAATTGCGTAGCCCTCGCTCTGCTCAAGTCATCCAATTTGGCTCAATTCAACTCAACTGAATTCAATCTACCTCTATTCATTTCAGGTTCAAATCCACTAGATCCAGTTCAATTCGACTAATTTCAGTTCATTCTCATTCAACGCAGTTCATCGCAGTTTGATTTCATTGGCTTCAGTTTAGCTCAGTTCTTTTGCTGAACACCTACTGCACGCTGGGTATAGCACTGGGGAGGGGCAGGGCATGGAGCTAATAAAGTGCAGTGCTTGCCTTCAAGGAGATGGAAGCAGCCAGCACAGGCCCTGGCAGGCTGGTCAAAGTTTGCTGGCTGCATGAAGAAGGATGGGGCAAGTGGCCTAAGCAAATCGTGGTGGTTTGGAGAGATGAGGGCCATGGAGGTGGGAGACGGAAGAGAAGTGGGGTTCTGAGGCTGGACAATGAACCTCATTCCAGGTGTGCGCTACGGACAGCCTGCAACGAGTGAGGGGGCAGAGGCGCCCTCAAGCAGTGGTGGCCCCTTGGTGACAGTGTCTGCACCCCTGCACCAAGTGTCCCCCACGGGCCTGGAGCCCAGCCACAGCCTGCTGAGTACTGAAGCCAAGCTAGTGAGTTTCCCCTGTCTGGGGCCAAACCCCACCCCACCCACAACCTCCCTTGGCAGGCAGGTCCTGGAGGGATTCCCGGGGAGGCAAGTGTGGGAGCCCACTCTGATTCGCATCCAAGTGTGGCATCCCCTCGAAGGTTTCAGCAACTGGGGGCCCCCTGCCCCCCGTCAGCACCCTGACAGCACTGCACAGCCTGGAGCAGACATCCCCAGGCCTCAACCAGCAGCCCCAGAACCTCATCATGGCCTCACTTCCCGGGGTCATGGCCATCGGGCCTGGTGAGCCCGCCTCCCTGGGCCCCACCTTCACCAACACGGGGGCCTCCACCCTGGTCATTGGTAAGCCGGTGGGGACGGACTGGGCACTGGGTGGGGGTGGGGCTCACGGGGCTCAGAGAGGTGGAAGAGCCACTGGGCCTTATTCATTCATTCATTCTTACAACATATGTGGACTGAGTGCCTCCTCTGTGTCAGGCACTGAACTACCTCAGTGGTAGGGTGGGGAACAAAAATGAAATGAAACAGAGCTAAACCTCAGCCCTGGGAAAGAGATGGCCCACGTGGGAAGGTAGACAATAAGCATAACGCTAATCAATATAGTACCTTCAAAAGCAAGTCTGTGGAAAAACAGAGCAGCATAAGGAGGATTAAAGTATTTTATCTTTGTTTTTTTTTTAAAGCCCAGAAAGCCTTTATTTGTGGGAACTATTATTCAGAACCTCAATATTTAAGACAGGTTGCGGCTGACAGAGGGAAGCAGGGAGCTCTGCCTATGGAACCCCAAGGCTTCAGGGAACCCAGTTTGACAACCTCTGAGCTAGTCAATGCCAGTCTCTCCCCCCCTCCTCCCAATCCCTGCCACTCTCCCGCCACCCACATAAGGAGCCAGAGGTTCAGAGACAGAGAGGGACTAGCCAGAGCCAGTAAATAAGGTAGTGGTGAGTTGGTTCAAGCTGGTTCAAGCTGAATGTGCTTCTTAGTACAGGATTGTTTCTCAACTGCTCCCTCCCCCAACCCCTGGGCTCCAGGAGGGAGGGATGGCGCTCCCTGGGGCTGCGGGGAGGCAGTGGAGGTGGGGGGAGCCCAGGGTGACCACTGTCCCTCCCGCTCCAGGTCTGGCCTCCACCCAGGCCCAGAGCGTGCCCGTCATCAACAGCATGGGCAGCAGCCTCACCACCCTGCAGCCGGTGCAGTTCTCCCAGCCCCTGCACCCGTCCTACCAGCAGCCACTCATGCCCCCCGTGCAGAGCCACGTGGCCCAGAGCCCCTTCATGGCCACGATGGCCCAGCTGCAGAGCCCCCACGGTGAGCGTCCCCCAGCCCCTACCCCTCACTGGGCACTGGGGCAGCCCTGCAGGTGCTGTGGTCTGTGTGTGTCTGGTGCCAGGGAGTGCTCGGGGGGACCTGTGGGGGGCTCAGAGAGTTTCTGGGGACCTGACCCCTCTCCGTGTGTGAATACGATTGGCTGCGTGTGTGTGCACATGAGTCTGTGAGTGGATATCCTGTGCGGTTTGATGTGGGCGTGCCCATGTGTGGCAGTACGGGTCACACTCCTTTTTTGGAAACCCTTTGGATCAAATGTATTTCAGGATTCATTATTGTTCAGATTTTAGAAAGGTAACATGGTGAGAATACCATAGATCACAGGGTATCTGTGTCAGCAGGGTTTGGGGCAACACTCTGTTCTGTAAAACAAAACACTGCTCCTTCGGCAGCTGAAGGTATGAATCCCATGAAGTAGGTTCAATAAAGACTCACACAGGGCAGGCCATGGTGGCTCAGCAGGCAAGAACGCTTGCCTGCCGTGCCCGAGGACCCGGGTTTGATTCCTGGTGCCTGCCCATGTAAAAAAAAAAAAAAAAAATGCATTAAAAGAGAAAAAAAGACTCACACACCCACAGCAGTTTAGGTCAGGCTTTGCCAACAAATGAGCTCTGCTGCCAAAGTGAGGAAAGTCTTTTGGTTTTCAGGATTAGGTTTTGGGAGTGGAGAGAAGGAAGAGTGGGCCTGTACCTATCTTTCTGTGCTCATGCTTGAAAGTATAGGTACCTCTGTGTGCTTGTGGATCATTATGTTTCTTTTTCTGAGTCAACGTGGGAATATGTGGTTTATGTGTGTTCTTCTGTAGTGTCTCTGTGTGTTTGGGGTTGGGGAGGAGGGGATGTAGGTGCAACACTGGGTTATATTTCAGAGAGTTGTCCTGGAGCTGGGGAGAGTGCTCCGTCTGCTCTGCCCATACCCCAGTCAAGGGCCACCTGTCTTTCCTTCTGAGGCTTGTACCTAGTACTGTAGCCCCCATACCTGTGTCTCCCAGGTCCTTTCACACCTGGTGTCTCAGGCGACAGGTGCAAGGTCTGGGAGCCTGGCCTCCTCCCAGGCTGAGCAGGCCCCTTTAGCATGGGAGAGGGTCCAACTCTCCTATCTGCAGCTCCCATCTGTGGAAATCAGCCCTGGATCCCAGGCCGGCCGGCCCTCCCAGTGCAGCCAGGCCATTCCCCAGCAGTGCCCCATGCAGTTCCACTTCCCCCGGGGCAGACACACCCGGAGGCGCTCCTGGGAGGGTCCCAAGGTGCCATGTTTGCCTCATGCTCCCTCCCTCTGTCTTGCCTCTGGCCAGCCCTCTACAGCCACAAG
>PVIY010064735.1:0-10054 GCA_004026745.1 Myrmecophaga tridactyla
TGAGGGAGAAACCCTATGTTCACCATGTGCCTTCTCACTTGATAGAGAAACCCTGAACTTCATCAGCCTTTTTGAACCAAGGTATCTTTCCCTGGATAGATGCCTTTGATTGGACATTTCTATAGACTTGTTTTAATTGGGACATTTTCTTGGCTTTAGAACTGTAAACAACTTATTAAATTCCCCATTTTAAAAGCCATTCTGTTTCTGGTGAATTGCATTCCAGCAGCTAGCAAACTAGAACAGGAACTAAGTCAATTATTTAGATTAGAGCTCTGGTATTAGCACAGTAAGTTGCAAAATACATATGCACACATATGTATACATACATATATATCTACATACATATATGTGTGTGTATGTATCTAATTATTTATAACAAAAGCCTGGGGGAAAGGCTGCCACTTATTTCAGAGCTGCCATTTGTCTATTCTAGCTTTAGATGTGTCATAACGTTCATCTGTTCTGCAACAGACTTACTGGAACAGCCACATACTGTGTCAAGCTACAGGCAAATCCTTTATCAGCACATTCTTCTGTAACTGTCATTGAACTGCACGGACCTAAAGAGTGATAAGCATTGCTAATACCCTGCTCCTTTTATCCCTTTGCCTTTCAGCTTCATTGCTGGATTCTTTATCTAAACTTAGGCTTTACAGTCTAGACAAATACAATTCTCCCTGCTTTTAAAAGTGGTACTTAACTCAACGTGTATAGATGTGTAAGTTTTTTTTTTTTACTACTTATTTCCTAGAATAATCAATACTTTCTTGTAAATGACCTTGGGGTTTGCTTAGAAAGTTTCAATATTATGGATCATAATACAACTGAAATCAAGCACAGCATGAACATGGCCCCCATGCATCCAGAGACTGCTGCAAGATTTTCTACAATGTGCGTTCCAATTCATTGTTACGTGAGAGTCAAGTATGTGAAGTAGGAACACATACATGCAAACCCACAGACATACTCCTTTATGGGCTTAGTAATGTCGAGTGAAAAATGAATTGTTAATTGCTGGCAGGGAATACTTAAAGGTTGAAACAGATGAGAAAGTTATCATTTGAGACCTTTGTGGTTTGCTAGGTGAGGATATCGAAATCCTAGCTGAAATATAAAAGACACATAGTAAAAATATAAAAGATACATGGTGTGCAAATTATACCACTAAAAAATAAGTGAGTTGCTTGGGCGATTGTGGGAAGATGGTAAAGAACAGTAACTTGCTATCTCTGCATGGCAGCTACTGGTACCCAACCCCCACTCTTGTGGCAGTCGCCATGGGTCCAGCCCCTGGTTAGCTTACTTGTGACAGAAAAGGACATAAAAATTCTCTTCTCCAGAATCAGGGGGGAAAAGATGAACACTCATCACAGCTTGTGATTACTGAATTTGGATCAATAGGGCCCTGTCTCTAGGATAGGTGTTGCTTCAACCCATCCTGGACAAAGGTAGCAGCAGCCGTTGTTCTCTGTCATTATTTCTTTGACTATTCATTCTGCTACTTTCTCTTCCTTCTGAGATTCCCATAATTTATATGTTGGATGCTTGATTGTGTCTGTGCTGTTTTGAAAAGATTTATGTACTCTAGAAAAGCCATGTTTTCATCCTAATCAATCTTGTGGGAGCAATGTTTTCTTCTAATCCCTATTCAGCACTATAGGTTGGAAACTTGATTAGGTCATCTCCACAGAGATGTGACTCAATCAATTGTAGGTATTAAGCTTGATTAGATGGAAACGTGTCTTCAGCCATTCTACATGGGTCTTCATTAGTTTACTTGAATCCTTTAAAAGAAGCATTTTGGAGAAAGCTTAAGAATGCATCAGAACCACGAAGCAGAGAGTCCACCAATCAGCAACCTTTGGAGATGAAGGAAAATGCCTCCCAGGGAGCTTCATGAAGTAAGAGGCCTGGAGAGAAAGTTAGCAGACACCACCATGTTTGACATGTGCCCTTCCAGCTGAGAGAGAAACGCTGAACATCATTGGCCTTCTTGAATCAAGGTATCCTTTCCTGGATGCCTTAGATTCAACATTTCTATAGACTTGCTTTAATTTGAACAATTTCACAGCTATAGAACTGTAAACTTGTAACTTACTAAACTCCCCTTTTTAAAAGCCATTCTGTTTCTGGTATATTGCATTCTGGCAGCTAGCAAACTGGAACAGAGTCTCACATCTATCTCAGGCTGTTTTCAATTTTTATATTTCTTCTTTCTTTCTGCTTGTCAGCATTACTCACTTCAAGTGTCTTGTCTTCAAGTTTACTCATTCTTTCTTCTGCCAGCTCCAATCTGCTCTTGAAATTCTCTGGGGATTTTTTATGTCAGTTATTGTGGTCTTCAACTCCAGTGGTTATGTTTTGGTCCTTTAAACAATTTCTATGTCTTTTCTAAGCCGCTCTTATTGTTCATACACTGGTTTTCTGATAGCCTTTAGTTCTTTCTCTGTACTTTCCTTCATCTTCTTGAGCATTTTGAAGATCATTTCTTTAAAAAAGCTTTGTTCTGTATATTCATATTCTTGTCTTCTTCATTGGTGTTTTCTGGATTTTTATCCTCTTCCTTTGGATGGGCCATCATTTCCTGCTTCTTTGTCTTATGTGGTTTTGTTGCACACTGTACATTTTAATATTTTAAAATATCCACATTGAGATTTACTCCCTGGGATGTCTGTTTCTTAGTTTTGAAACCAGTTAGTGATAAGACAGAGCTGAGCCTTCCAATCAAGAAGGGCTGCCCAAGGAGATATGTAGTGTGAAGGGTTTACCCTGTCTTCCTGGGCCTCTGTCTTGTCCTGGGATTTTGCTTTTCAGTTGTTTTGGAGTTCTATTGTTTATAGATGTTTGGTTGTCCTTCTGTTTCCCTGGAAACAGACCTCCCTCTCCCAGGTATTTGAAACCAGCAGGTCATTGTCCCAGAATGCCCACCTCTATAGTTTTTTACATTACTTTCACTGTCTCTTGTTGCAGACTTTTCCAGCAAGAACAGGGCCAGGTACCCATAAAGGAATGTAGACCAGCTCCAAAGTGACCTGTATAGGGGGTCAGGAATGGCACCAAAATCTTCTCTGACAACTCTCCAAAGCTGAGCTTTCCTGGCCTGCCCAGTAAATGCAGAGCATCCACTAGATGACTGTCCCTGCAGCCCTGATGAAGTGCTGCATCTTTAATTCTCCTTTCCAGCCCCCATCCAGTAACAGTTGAAGCAATGGCTACTGCTGCTTTTGCCTTGGCTGGGTTGAAACAATTGCTTCCCTCAGAGCCAGGACTCAGCCATCCAAATTTGTAATTCAAAGCAATGTTCAGTGATCTGCTGTGTCCACCCCTGTTCTTGGAGAAGAGGATTTTTACATCTCTTTCTGTCCTCAGCAGCTAGCAGGGACAGGACCCTTTGGCAGCTTGCCACAAAAGTGGAGGACGGTCATCGGTAGTTGCCCTGTGGAGAGAGCAATTTACTGGTTTTTAGGGAAATTTATCAGCCTCTTCCTTCTGCTCTCCTCTGAATGTTGTACTGTATTCTTTTGACCTCTGGGGTCTCCAAATACTTGTTTCAGACAGTTTCTGCCTGTTGAATAGTTGTTTTGTTGGAAGGAGTGAGTCTTTGTGCTCCCTGCACCGCGCCATCTTTCCCGGAAGTTCCCTGCCCTATTTGTCTTTAACTCGTTTTTGAGTGTCTTCCTGATATCATTTGAAATTAGGAATCCCCTCCAAGTGGCTGACCCAGATAGCCAATCCAAACTTTAGTTCATTGTTTTAACAAAATAAAGTCCAAAGCCCTCACTTATAAGGTAGACAGAACTTTGTTCCATCAATAGAAGTCAAATTAAGTTCTTTTGATGTCTATAAAAATTCCTTGCCTTCCCTAGAGGCTTTCATTTTGTATGTGATCCAGCTTCTTTGCTGCAGCAAAACTTCTTGTTTCCTGAATGAAATACTGTAATCTGCAAACTGGACTAGTTTACACTTACCCATCACTATGATTCAGGTACAGAACAGTTCCGTTGCCCTCTAAAGTTTGTCTCTTTTCATTAAATGCACTCTGCTGACCCTCATCTCAGGCAACTACTGATCTACTTCCTCTCATTGTGTGTTTTTTTGCCTTTTTTCTATAATTTCATATAAACAGAATCATGAAGTCCTTTGTGGTTGACTCCTTTCACATAGCATGCTATTTTTTTAGATTCACCCTATTATGGAATATATTCACATTTTGTTTTTTCATTGCTGAGCTGAATTCTGTCATAAGGATATTCTACAATTTGTTTGTCCAGTCACCATTTTGATTGTTACCAGTTTTTGATTATTATGTATAATGCATAATCATCCATATTGTCCTACAAGACTTTGTGTGGACAAATGTTCCAGCTCTCAGAATAAATATCCAGAATGAGACCATGGGTCAGACATATGAATTAAATTTCATAAGATACTGCCAAATATTTTGAATAGTGGATATATCATTTTGAATTCCCACTAGCAGTGTTTGAAATTCCAATTGCTCTATATCAGGGTTTCTCAAGCAGCACTACTGACATTTTGGGTGTGATAATCCTTTTCTGTGGGGGATTTTCCTGTGCATTTAGTATGTTTAACAGCATCCCTGGCCTCTACTCACATAAAATGACATTAGCTATTAGTGACTCTTCCCCCCTCCACATCCCCCCTACAAGTTGTGAGAACACAAACTATCTCCTGACATTACCAAATGTTCTGTGGGTGCCCAATCATCTCCAGTTGAGAACCAATCTTTTACATTCTAACATATGGAATTGTTAGCCATTGAACTTAAACATTCTGGTGTATGTATCATAGTATCTCATTGGCCAATCATATGCCATTTTTTTGGTGAAATGTCTGTTCAAGTATTTTGTCCAGATATTTAGAGGACGCTTCTCCTTATTAATGAGTTACAGGAGTTTATTATATATTCTGGATATAAATTGTTTTTAAATATTATTTTGTGAGTAGTTTCTCAAAGTTTGTGTCTTTTGCAGAGCAGATTTTTAAAATTTTAATAAAGTCCATTTTTTCTTATTTTCTCATGTAGTTTGTAGCTTTTGTATCTGGTTTAAGAAATATTTGCTTAATCAATGTCACAAAACATTCTTCTAATATTTTATTTTTAATTTTAGCAGTTTTAATATTATGCTTATGCTTAGGTCTATGATCCATTAAAGTAAGTTTTTTGTATGGTGTGAGGTAAGGGTAGAGCAAGGCTCTTTATATAGACAGTCAGATATGACAAGGATGACTGACACCAGGGATGTATGAAAGGAAAGTTTATTACTACTTACAGGCACCAGAACAGAGAGGAGTGGCATATATCCCAGGGACACATGGACACTAGTCAAGAGCATAGGCTCAATCAAGCAAGTGGATTAGTGTTTTCTAGATTAGTGTTTTCCAAAATACATCCCAAAGAACACTGGCAGTAAGATAAGAAGCTAAGAATGCTTTATATCATACCTATTTTTATATAATTCCTGGATCACATAATTATGTATTAAGGTCCTAAAGAAAACTTATTTAATAAATTCTAAAAAATATTTATTTAAAAGTGCATTTATACAATATAACAGGCCATTGATTTTTATTTGAGAAATATTGTTTTACATAATAAAGTTTATGTTTCTTCATAGAGCATGGTACAACTTTTATGCTGATCCCTGCTTTATCTCCAGCTTCACCTTATTTATTTAACAGTGTTTTCCAAGTCTCAGAACTCTAACCTCTATTAATTTATGCACTCATTCATTTACTTATTATTTTATGTGCATACATACCTTACTGACATCAAAATTCTAGTGGGAAAGACAAAATCACAAATTTCAAGGCATAATTTTGAAATGTAGTTGAATTAAGCAATGAACTAAATTTTTCTCACTAACAATAATTTCTAGGGCTCTGTGAACAGTGGCTTAAATTGCTTCAGTGGTTTAGAGCTATCACTAAGGCCTTGATTCTTTCTAATTTCCACTCTACCATACTAAGGGTGTTGTCTTGGGCTTCAGACTTTATTCCTCTCTTATTTGCAAAAAAAGTTGCTATAAGTCCAGACCTCACATCCAGACTATGTTCAAAGTAGAAAATAAGGGATTGTAACTTTGGGAATATTTCTTCTAAAGAATGTGGACATTGTCTGCAGTTATACAAGTGGAAATTTCATTTCTCATTCACAAGAATTGTGAAATGCCCTCTCCCCCAAATTGAGCACTAGTGAAAAGAGGATTACTATATCTGGGATAGTAATCCTAATAGAGATGTAGCCATGCCTTAACTGGGAAAATGCTGGACACCTGAATAAAATCACATCCCAACAGATTACAAGAATGAGGATAAAGTTTTCTTAGGAGAAAGTATGACTGTCCCAAAAGATAGGCCCTGAGTTCTGCTTTCTTTCTCTACCACCCCACACCAGAGAGGACTACCAGTTCTTTGTCATGTTTTCTCTGACTTGAGTATTGTATTTCTTCCTTGTCCTGGAGTTTCATAATTTTTATTGCTGGAGGCAGAATTGCCCACTTAAAATATATGATTTGAGATTTGAAAAACTCTGGTGATTCTTTTCACTAATGAGCATGGATTGAACAGGAAAGCTAATGGTTTATCTCAATATCTCCAGAACCAACTTAATATGACTAGTAATATATTCAAAAACTTTTGCAGGTGTCCTTTCAGAAAATGGAAATAGGTTGACATGATAATGACAATTTTAAGAAAGAATCTTGGGGAATAAGTTAGGAAATAAGGGATAACCAGAAAAAAAGGTATAGTTAGTTGAAACTCTAGACCAACAGTGATAAGTAGAGAGGTACAGTCACTAAAGAAAAAGCAATGGTTAATGTAACGAAGAAGAATTAAATGAGGGAAAATTTGTAGAATGATATGGAAAATATTATTGACAGTATTGTTAGTAAATGTATATTTGCTTAAAAGGTAGGCTTGTGTATTCACCAGAAATTGGATATAAGTGAGAGAGACAGTTGATGAAGGATCCATATCATTTTTTCTGTAATATTTAATTGTTTATAGAGAGAAGACTTCTGCTTTTAACCATGATGGACTAAGAAAGAATAGACTGATTCTTACTTGAAATTCTAAGAAGACCTAGAAAAAATGATGAAACAAAATCTTCAAGAAATTAGAAATCATGCAGTGAAGGAAGGGATCTTAGAGAGATAGGAGGCAAACTGATGCCTCCATTTACCCCAGTTTACTGCCTATGGAGTCCAGGCAGTGCAAAGGACAATTTAGGCAGAGATGGTGCCTCTCTCAGTGGAGGAGACAGAGCTGAGAGCCTGGGAGGGGGGGGTGGTGGTGGCTAGAACTTGCAGATCAATTTACTATAGAGGGGAGAGCTACACACAGAGAGAACTTTGGATATCAGCAAAATAATAACAGTACTGGTCAACACATTCTTATGAGGAAACTACCTCCCTGGGAAAATTACCAAGGCTTGATAAAGAACCACTGAAAGAATTAGAGAATTGATACCCAGTGCTCACACAGGGCAGGACTTGTGCATGTTTCTACTAGTCAGAGTGGAAAAACTCATCATTCGCAAAGTGTTGGGTAGAGAACTTTGAAGCACCTTGTCTCCATGGTTGGATTAATTGATTTTAGAGTAAATATTGTTCTTCCCAATGCTTGACAAATCTTAAAAGACAGAAAAAAAGAATCAAACTGTTTCCAAGTAAATTTAATATTGTCTCAGAACAAAGCTCAATAATATTTATAGGAATACAAAAGTATCTAGCAACCAACAAAGTAAAATTGGCAATAATCCAATAAAAAATTAACAGACATGCAAAGAAGCAGAAAAATACACCCAGAAAGAGGGAAAAATCAACAAATCAATGGTCTATGGAATGCATGTAAAAGATTGAAATTGAACTTCCTGAAATGAAAATTCCATCTGGCATAAAGCATTAAGCTGGATAGAATTAATTATAGATTAGACATTACACATAAAAATGATTAGTACAATGAATACATAGCAATAGGATCTGTTTAGTATAAAACACCAAAAGCAAATGAGTAGAAAAAAAGAACATCAGTGATTTTTGGTACAGCTCAAACAGCTTATATATGTGTAATTGGACTGAATGAGGATAAGGCAGAAAGTGTACTTGAAGAAATACTGTCCAAGCAATTTAAAAATTTGGTTAAAAATAAACAAAGGAGATTTGCAATGTTTAAGGTATATCAAGCATACAAAAATGAAGAAAACTACACAAAAGCATATCAGGATTACCTGGTTCAAAACAAGTTACAAAGTTAAAATCTTACTGGCATCCATAAGAAAAGAAGGATTATGTACAGAGAAATATATATTAATTATATAAGCATAAAATGATGTGATGAAATGAACAAAATGAGTAATAAGATCATAAATGATATACCATTCTAGAACTAATCAAGCCAAAGCTGGTGTGGCTATAGTAATAACAGACAAAGTAGATTTCATACAGAGAATATTAATAATGATAAGGATGTTAATTTCATGACGTTAAAGTGGTCAATTAATTAAGAGGAAATAACAATCTTAATTGTTCATACACCCAATAAAGAAATGCATAATCAATGTACTCAAAAGCTATTTCTTTGAGAATATCAGTATAACTCTTCAGGGTAGCATGAATATCAGAATATAAGAAATGACATCATACTACATAATCTATAATTGCTTAAGGGAAAATCAGGGAACAAATCTATGGCAATAAATTCAAACACTTAGGTGAAATGGAAATTATCCTTGAAAGGCATAAAATACCAAAGCTCATTCAAGGAGAAATAGTGAACTTGAAATGGAAAACTTCTTGAAAGACACAAATTATCAAAGTCCACAAAAGAGGATGTAGTCCCATGTCTTTTAAGGAAATTGAAATGGTAGTTGAAAAACACTCCACAAATTAAATCCAGATGGCTTCACTGGTGAATTCTACTGAGCATTTAAAGAAGAAATAATACCAAATTTATACAATTTTTTTCTGAAAACTGAAAAGGAAATATTTTCCAACTCATTTAATCAGACTAACATTATGGTGATACCAAAATCAGAAAGTGATATAAAAAATGAAACTACAGGGCAATATCTTTCATGAATATAGATGTGAAATGCCTAAATGATATTTTAGCAGGGGTAATGCAACTATATATGTATAATTGTATATATAAATTATACATATGCATATAAAGCAACATATACTATATTTATATATGAAAGATAATAGGTCATTACCATGTGGGATTTATCCAAGAAAGCAAGGTTGGATTAACATCCCAAAAGCAATTAGTATAATTTGTTATATTAACAAACTGGAAGAAGAAGAACCTAAAAATCACATCAGTAGACAAAGGAAAATACTTGACATAACCCAATATCCATTTCTCTTAGGAAATTAGGAATAGAATGGACTTCCTCAACCTGATTATGGACAATTGCAACAAAAACAACAGAGGGCTATTATCATACTTCATTGTGGAAGAATGACTGCTTTCCTCCTAAGGTAGAAAAAAGACAAGGATGTCTGTTCTCCCACTTCTATTGAATATTATACAGGAGGTCCTAGCCAGTGCAATAAGAGAAAAAGGAGAATTAAAAGATATCCAAATTGGAAGTAAAATTGTCTTTATTCACAGATTTTGATCTGAATTGTGTTGAAGCAAGTTGAGAATAGTTGATATTTAAACAATATTGAGTCTTTCAAATCATAAACATGGTATAACTTTCCATTTATTGAGGTCTTCTCTAATTTCCTTCAGCAATTTGTTCTAATATTTAGTGTATAGGTCTTCCACATTTTTCATTGGATTTATTCCTAAATATTTCATAATTTTATGCAAGTTTAATTTATATTTAAAATTTTTCTTTTCCTTTTATTACACAAAAATACAATATTTTGGATATTGATATTGTAATCTGCAACTTTGCTTAGTTAAACTATTAAGTTCTATTAACTTTTTTGTAGGTTCCATCAAATTTTCTATATAGATGATTTGCAATATAAATGTACAAGCAGATTCTAAAATCCGTATTAAAATAAAAAGG
>PVIY010064736.1:0-10047 GCA_004026745.1 Myrmecophaga tridactyla
ACATACTTACAATCACAATGTCCAGATTGAATGTCAAAATATCAGGAAGAGTTTTGGTCAAAAGTTCAGCTTCTGAAACACCATTAAAACGGTCTACTTTTCTTTTCACTTTAAATGTATCTGTAATTTTTTCTTGTTTTTCTTTTGATTTTGTGGACTTGCCAGATTTTTTTGGCTCAGCAGGTTTTTTGGGTTCCACCGGTTTTTGGGGCTCTGTTGTTCTGGGCTTTCTTCTCCTTCCTTTTGGAGCTTCTGAAACATAATGATTTCCAGCAGGTAGATTCAGGAAATCTTAACTTACAAACTTCAGATAGGGTGATTTCCCAGACAATCACCCTATCAACACCCTTTTTACTCCTCTCCCGAAAACTATGCTCTCCTAGTTTCCAGTATCATTCCCTGTGCAATATTGTCCTTCCCCAAAGAAGTGGGTTCCTGTGCCCTATCCTTCACTCTCCCTCCCTTTTAAATGTCCATGAAAATCACAGATTGATTTTCCAGAAAATCTTATTTGGCATCCTGGCCTCCCCAAGATACAAAACATATATGTACCATTTCATAGGAATTCTTATTGTAAACACATTAATAGGTAAATAAGTAAACAAATGAAAGAGAGAAAAATAAGAAGGGAAAACTTTCAACCCAGTTTCTCCATAATTTCCAGCAGAAAACCTCAAGTGGCCTGTGTACTTGTTTCTAAAATTATGAGTGGTGAGTGGATATTTTGTCGCACATATCCGAAGAGGTGAACTCAGAGGTGCTGAGGATGCAATCTCTGGGCTGGCAGCATTCCTGAGAAGTCAAGACTAGGGATCTGACCTCAGGCCCTAAACAAGACTTTCTCAACCGCAGCACTAAGGATGCTCCGTGCTGGACAATACTGGCTGTGGCGGGCTATCCTGTACACTGTTAAGGCCGGACAGCTTTTCTACTGTCCAGCCACCAGATGCCAGCAGCACCCTGTCCATCAGGGCAGTCAAAAACGACTCCAGACAGTGCCAAATGTGGTGGTGGTGGTGGTGGGGCACAGTCACTCCCTGAAAATCTATGACCTAAAGTTACCCCACAAGAAGCCTTGGCTTTTTTACCCATGCTTCTTCAACATCCCTTCCAATTTCTCAGCTTCCTATCCCATCCTATTTGTTTTTGGCATTTTCCCAACCAAACCACCTAGGAACAAGGTAGTCCTCCCTCTCTCCTGCCTCCTGCTGCTTTAGCCTCTCTCCATGCCAAGGGATTCACCACCACTGGTTTGAAGCTGGGGAAGTTTTAGTGCTCCCCTCCTAGAAAAAAAACAGGAGAACAACGGCAGATGCTACCTTTATTGCAATGGAGTTAGATGTGTTCCTGGAATCATAAACTGAAAATTTCAACCTATTTCTCATGCAAATACTGCTACACTGGTGAAAACATTACCTTCTATCTCCTAACCCTCAAAAAGTGCTCTTCTAATTCTCTGGCGGTGTGAATGGCGCCTCTGTCACCTATCTATGCTGGGAAACCACCAGTCAGTTCCAGACTCCTCTTGCTCCCCTGCCTCTCCTTCAGGAAGACAGAACTACGCCCAGGCAGTCCACCTCCTGAGTGTCCCGACTCTGTCCTTCTCCCCTGCCCACCATGGTTCAGGTCCTCCTCAATTCTTGCCCAGATTATTCAAACAGTCTCTAATCTGTTCTCTGCCTCCAAATTCTACCTTGCTCTTTACCACCTAGTCTATCCTCGATAATATTTTCAGTCTGGTCTTATTAAAATTAAAATGTCAGTCTATTTAAAACATGTTTATACTCTTTTAACGGCTCCCTAATATGCCCTCAGGATACAACATAAGTCCTTTAGATAAAATACAAATGTAAAATGCGCCAACCCTGTAGAGCTTCACTGCTCACATTTCCTCCCAATAACGCAAACTCACGCAGAGTCACTTTCATTTTCTGACCATGTTCCTCACGGCTGCGCCTCGGCACATGCTGCTCCCTCGGCCCCGAATCCTGCTCGGCCCCTTCTTCGCAGGGATCAAGTCTCCTCGGCCTGGTGTCCCAGAGCACCAGAGTGGCCCATCTGCTCCGGGAAGACGCCGCACCACGGCAGGCGCCATCCCTGGGAGCTCGGGCTGCGGGGAGACGGGCGCCTGTGCAGAGTAGTCTCCCTCTGTGAGGTTGTGAGACATCTGAGGGCAGGGCCAAGGCTCTTTTATTCCCTAGAACTACCACAGTGCCTGGCACAGACTAGATGAAAAAGTGCTTGTTAAATAAAGGAACTGTTAGGTTTTGTGGATTAAGGTGACTCTTTATTTCAAGAACTTTATAGGTACTTGGGTTTTGCTAAGTGGCCCAGAGGCCACTCATGTCATGTTAAACATTGTTTCCAGGAGAAAACATAGCTAAGTTTAAAAAACATTGAAATGAATTTCCACACACAATCAATAAGATAAATAATGAGTATTTTAGTGTCTACTATGGGCCTAAGCCTTTAGAGGAATTCTCACATCTAACTAACTCTGAGCTGTGCTGCACAACCACTTACTCATTTGTCTGACCACCAGCTCCGTGCTAGGCACGAGCTTACTCAACACTAACGGAAAAAACAGACAACAAACTGAGGAAGAACCGAAAGTAAACACAATCAACAGGTGAAATATACAGCATACTAGTAAGTGATAAATGCTAGGAAAAAAATACACAAGGTAAGGGGCTTTAGGAGTGTGGGAGGGGGTCAAGGGAGGCTTTACAAGAAAGCACCACTTGGGCAAAGACTAGAAGGCGCTAAAGGAGTCCTGCAGCTATCAGAGAAGTGTTTCTGCGAGAGGCAACAGCCAGCGCAAGGCCCCTAAGTAAGAGTACACTCGACATGTTCAGGGAACAGTGAGATGGCCAGTGTGGCCGAACACAGCAAGCCTAGTGGCCAGAGGCAGAAGATGAGATCAGAGAAAGGGCAGAGAGACGGGGGTAAAATTTTTAGTTTTCAGTATGGACTGTGTTTCTTCTCTTAGGGTAATGGAACGCGGCTAAGGGGCTGTGGAGTGATATGATCTGACTTACACGGTAACAGGGGAACTCCAGCCGTTGCAGAGAGAACAGACTGAGGGCAGGGTGGCAGCAGGAAAACAGTTAAGAGGCTACTGCATCATTTAAACAACCCAAACACATGGAACCCAGAATAGGGAATGAGATCTTGTCATTCTGTATGGCTTAATGCAATACTCTGATATACCCCAGAGTATGTTGGGCAAATAATAAAAGAGTATTTGCAAAGTCCCTTGATGACTGGAGGTAAAAAAACATGGATCTATTAAACTTCCCCATCTGGAAAATTCTTGATACTCTCTCAAGCAGTAGGGACTCCCAAGTCAAGATGCCAAGTTCTCGAACTGGAGGCTTGCTCTTATGAAATTCATCTCTGTAAGGGGGAAACTAAGCCTACCTATAGTTATGCCTCAGAGTCACTTCCAGACAACCTCTTTTGTTGCTCAGATGTGGTCTCTCTTTCCAAGCCCAACTCTGCAAATAAACTCATTACCCTCCATGGGTACATGGCACCCAGGGGTGAAAGTCTCTCTGGCAACATAGGACATGACTCCAGGGATGAGCCTGGCCCTGGCATCATGGGATTGACAATGCCTTCTTGTCCAGAAGTATGAAAAGAAAAGCAACAAAATAAGGTTTCAGTTGCTAAGAGAGTTCAAATAGAGTCGAGACTCTCTTCTGGAGCTGACTCTTAGGCAAACTTCAGTGAGATACTGCCAATTACCATGGTATGCCAAGCCCCAACCAACGGTATTCTGAAAACCCTAAAGAATACCCAGGGCTCCATCTCAGACTCTATAATAGTTTCACGCAGTTTGTTTTTCAGAAACTTAAAACCTCTAGATTGTTCCAAACCCAGATAAGCCCTGAAACCCAGAGGTACCAGCCTCTCCAAGAGCATCAACCAGACCATCTCCCCACCCCTCCCAACAGGAATAAGGTCACTGGTCATTGCCCAAATACCCCTAAAGAGTGGGAGACGGATCAAAGAAGACAGAGGAGTTGTAGCAGCATAGATAGTACCTGACAAAGCATGACTACTGAATCATTATATGGTGGCTTCTTTTAGTCTCCAGTGTATTCGAGCAGTGAAAGGAAATACCTGACATTGTGGAACTGTACCCCACATCATACTTTGAGTTTGTTCTATAATTACTTGTTAAAATGTACTTTGAAATCTGTAATTTCTCTGCATATGTATTTCACAATAAAAAATGTTTAAACGAAAAAGACGCTACTGCAATAATTCACGTAAGAATTAATGACAGCATGGACCCTGTGGCAGCAAGAAGAAAACTAACTTCAGAGAGGTTGAGTAACTTGCCCAAGATCAAACAGCTAAGAGCCAGAATCAGGAATTAAACATAAGTTTGTTTCACAAATGGAACCACATTTTTAACATCATTAAAACCTTTGTTAAGGATGGGTCCTGGTGGCTCAGCAGGCAGAGTTCTCGCCTGTCCTGCCAGAGTTGGGCTCGATTCCTGGTGCCTGCCCATGCACAACACAAAACACCTTTGCTAAACAAGCTAAGCAATCGTTAATGCTCTTACCATGGAGACTACCTTGTACTGGTTCCCGAACAGGAGCCGGGACTGGAACTTCTGTTGGCATTCGCTGTTCCTTCAGAATTCCCGCATTAGGAGCTTCAGCCATCATTTGTTGACACGGAAACGTATAAAAAGCTTGAGCTTGCTGAAGAGAGTAGCTGAAAGAACAATTCAGTACAATATAAGGATCATAAAATGTAACTAAACGTAAGCTTAAACCATCGGCTGTCAATAACCTTCAGGCTCCAAATATTTTGACACAGACTGTACTGTCTAGAGTAGACCACTGCAGAGAAGAGCGAGGAGGAAGCCCCATTCCTGAGTTTATAAAGTCACTCAACTTACACTGCTGCCTCCTAACCAAACGTTAATTAACTCTCACAGTTTGATGACAAGATGTCCCATGAATAAAACAAGTTCTGTCAAGTCATTTGGTGTTTTCTCCGAAATGAGATTAGGGGAATTTTCTAGTAGAGAGACTCGAAAGGCCTCCAGCCCACAAAGAGTGAAAAGGGCCACAAATAGAATATGTAGCCCTACCTTTAATATCTCATTATCTTGTCACAAAGATCCCCTTCTCTCCAATCTAACTTTAGGTTCTCTTTCAGTTTATTTGCCTATCTGTTTCTTTACTAGGTCAGTTTTTTTGTTTTTGCCCCTAAATGAGGACTAGAAATGAACAATTTGTAAATATCTGTCCACTTTATGAGGAAACCAGCCTAAACTTCTCTTCTGAATATGATTTAAACTTTGTCAAGGTTTAAGAAGAACATAGGCCTTCAATATAAAACCAATAATTTCAAAATAAAATTTCTGATGATCTTAAACCACTTTTCCCAGCTGTTACTATTAGCACAAAGTTAGGAAAGTAAACACAAATTTTATGAAACTCAAGTTACATGATACCATTAGAAAGAAAAACACTAGGAAATAAAATTGAAAAGTACCATTTACTATTAAGAGAAAAACACCGTTTTATGTGGCAAGATCCATTACTTGCCAGTTTTCTTCATGATGTGTGAAGAAAGAAAACAGTGAGCTCAGAAAGTGGAGATTAAAAAGACCAACCAGTACACTTCAAATAGGTGAACTTCACCAGCAGGTAAATCCTATCTCAATAAAATGGTTAAAAAAAAAGGCAACTCATTCCCTGAATCAGCTTAAATGGCCTAGATAGATACAGGGTAATGGCCTAAACATGGTGTTAAGCTAGACTGGTAGATGCTCAAAGATAAAAAGGGACCCAGGGTGGTATGATGGTGGCACAGTGGCAGAGTTCTCGCCTGCCATGCCGGAGACCCGGGTTCGATTCCCAGTGCCTGCCCATGTGGGAAAAAAAAAGGGGTCCAGTCTCAGTGGACAAAGCACTGGAGAGGCATTTTGACTTCAAGCTATCACTAAAATAATCTGGGAAATAAAAGATTAAGAACTGGTGAGACACTAATGCAAAATGTTAGTAATGGGGGGCAGACAGATGGGCACTCTATTTTCTGAATGATTTTTCTGTAAACCTACAAATTTTGTAACTAAAAAAAAATTAGTGAGAAAGACATTAAACTTTATCTTGTGCCTTATCTCTTAAACACATTGCTCTCAAATCATACAAAAAAGATAAAATGATTTAGTAAACTACAGTACAGGAACATGAGATTTAGAACAGCTAAAATTAAATTTATTTTTATTTAATTTAATTAATAATTATAATAAATAAAATTTTACATAATTTTATTTTGCAAAAGCACAGAAAATATTTAAAGCATATAGTTTAAAGTGGAAACAATACAAAATAGAACTGTTACTAAGGGTGCACATACGGAAAAACATGCAGAGGAGGGTTAGAAGTTAAAATGCAAAAATGAGAGGTGAAGTCCATACAATGGTGCTGGTACAAAACAAATGATCTGTTTCCAAAATCCTCCTTACTAGTCTCAGAGGCTCTCTTTAATAAATTGTTGAAATACTGAACATTTGTAAACACGAACAAGCAGTTGCTATGGCGGCTAAAGGAAGGAATCCTGACGGCTGTCCTGTGGACATCTAGCGAAGCCAGCTGCGGCTTCTGGTTGGGGCTGGGGCAGTGTCCAGGCGCTGGGCCCTGTTGCTCCAACATATAAAAGTGAAGCCGGGCACAGGTGGCAGGTGGCTGCGCGGACGCACGAGGCTGCCCCGCCTGTCACGGTGTCAGGGGACAATCGACCACTCGATCACGTGTTTCTTGATTCCAAAGTGGGAGAAGGGTTCCACTTCTGAGCATGTCACAAAATCCGAACTGAAAATGTATACGTTAGGGAGGCACCAAAGATATTACAAAATGATTCTTAACCTTCTAAAGTAAATTTCAAAATGTGGCGCCCTTTATATATTTAGGGGTCATTAATCATCTTCAGAAATTCTTCAATTCTGAAATTGAAAAGGAAATTTTTAGAAATCATAGTTGGCGAGAGAAAAATAAGAAAAAAGAATCTAGGGTTTTATATCATTAGAGCTATGTATCAGTTTTTGAAAAATTCAGAAACTTATCTACAACATCGCTGTATTCCTTAATCTTTGTAAAAATGATCTGTGGCAGTTTTTAATAAGCTAAATTAGGACAGAAATAGAATAATAAGGCTATGGAAAACAGAATGTGTAGTTCTGAGGTATTCTATATTTGAATGTTAAAATTAGTCTGAGCTCAACAGCTTCCTAACAGTCAGAACAAAAGGGAAAGAGAGTGGATCACAACATTCTTATTACCCGATAGAAGAAAACAGACACAAAAACCCTCATTAACTCGAGGTTCGTCTGACGACTCCTCCTGCAGTATGACTTCATTGGGTCATTCTTTGGTGCTCAAAATCCAACAAAATGCTGCAGCTATGGCCTCATCAGCCTGCAGCCGAGCAGTGCGTTCAACTCCCTCGTGCTGGGGGCCCTATCAGCACCCACGAGACCCGCTTTACGTTTATCGTGGCTCCTTTTGTAAAAGATGATTCACCTTTCCAGCCAGTCAGGATTTTCAATTCTGAGCCCATCTGTCAATTCCACAGATTCCTCCTGGGGCATGCCATTAGCACCCTGAAGCTGTTAAACTATTGAAAACCACAAATTTGGGGAAACAGCTAAATGGCACAACAGATGGACCTCTCTGCAGCCTACCCTTGACTCTTTCAGCAGTAAACTAGTTTAGATTTCACCTGATTTCCAACAGTTCCTATCCACGTTGCCTGCAAAGAGAAGCGGCATAGCACAGTTGTTAGCTCGAGAGGCACCCTTGGGACCTAGACTGCCTGAGTTCAAATCTATGTGGGGGCGAGTCCTTAACCTCTCTAGGCCCCCAGCTTACCCATCTGTAAAACAATAGCCTCACTGGTCTGCGGATTAAATTGCTAACACACATAGGGCAATCAGAACAGTGCCAGGTACATAGTAAACCTGCTATAGCAATAACTAATAAAAATTAAAGATATCATGAGATGATCAAACCTTTTAGATTCCTTTTCTCAGCATCCCGGATGCTGTCTAGCTACTCTCATTATCCCACAAGGAATGAACCTAATCTGGTAGGTCTCTTTTCTGAACTTACACTGTAATACAGTGGTCACTAGTTCCTTTTAAGAATGCTCAGGCACCACTAATAAGTAAAAATTCAAGCAATTTGTTCAAGAACAATGTTAATAAATTACAACACAGATTCCACATTTTGGGGGAAAAGGGACCGATGTGTTTACATTCAGGCTTTAGGCTCCTCACCTACTGCGAAGATGTGTAAATATTCAAAGACTGCTATAATCTGGCCTCTCACTTAAAGTACAATTCATCTGGGCCAAGAAATGTGATTTCATTAGAGCAGCTAAAAGCTTTCTTATGGGCATTCATTCTGCTATTCCCAGGCTGACAATATTTTTCTTAAGATGGGAGGCAAAAAATCAAAATCAGAACTGAATATTTACGTTTTCTGCTGTCATCACCATGCCATAGGACTGGACAGAAAACCCAAACCTTTCTCATCTTTCTTGTCCAAATCTAACTAAGAAAGTCCTATCTGGTCTCTTTTAACAATTCTAGAAAACCTGATCTCATTTGAGGGCTACTCTTTCCTGTCGGAAGGCTTAGAGGTCCATGCCACTCTTGATTTGGCATCCAATTTCCCTTATTTGTAAATGTCCCTATGTTCTTGAGCTCACTGGAAACTACTGGTCCCCTTATATAATTCCTCCTTTTCACCTGTCTGGGTTAGTGTGTAAGTGCTTCTTGTGACGAACTATTTTCCCTTCCTAGAGTCTGTATCAATGGAATATTTTTCTTTAAATCTTCTGCAAGAAATCTTCAGAAATAAAAAAGTAAATTTACTCTATTTAGCATTCCATTCGTTGATTAGCACAAACTGGAGGGTGACAGGGAACCACTTTCTCAGGATTTCCTGGGGCTAGTGCCATTTTAGAGCTCCATTTCAGAGTATCCACATAGCACCCTCCATTATCTCCTGAAGGGTTAAGTTTGCAAGTAAAAAATAAAAATGTTCTACAGCCCTACCGGGATGAGGCTAAGACAGAATATTCAAGCCACAGCTTTGAACTAAACAGTATAGCAGAGTCCCATATTATACTGTAAGACACTGAATGAGGTTTCATCATGTGTAATTTATTTGCTGATAGGTGTTACCCATTTTTCAGTTTTCCGTTGAAGTAAGATGACAAAGGTGAGAGAGATTCCACGAATTCCGATGAATTCTCTTATTTGTAAAGTTCTTCTGGGAAAGAAGTGGAGTATTTTATTCCAGAGTTTTCACCCACAAAATCAGGCTGTTCCACATTTTATGTACATTTATCTCTTTTTCTAAACTCTAAGACAATTAATTTTGTTATGTCAGCGCCCCCCTTTGACATACTGATTCCCAGCATGTCAGCAGTGGACCCCAGAGATGCCCTTAATTCAGACACGAGGAGGCCCAGAGAAGTTAAGTGCCTTGCATAAATTCAGGGTCTATTACCTTCTGAGCCTCAGAATACTTTTTCATTCGGTTTAGTAGTATTTTATTCCAAGCAAATCTTCAAATATTTTTCTTTTTAAACACCCTATCACCGTGCCTAATTATTTATTCTCTCATTTGGTTTCTGCCAGGACTCTAAATCTCTAAAGTTCTGCTTTTGCAAAACTTCCACTCCAAATCTAACACTCCCCAAAGGACATTTTAAAAAGAGATTCCTGAGCTCGTCCCCAAGACCGCCGGTAAACTCGGCCTTGGCGCGCCTTCTTGGGCGTGTCACACATATTCCCGGAATTCAGCAGCTGTAGCACAGCACTAGTACCTGTGCTGTGACCCCCGACAGTGCTCTCACTACTTTCCGGGGAAAGCCACAGAACACCTTTCCACTTTAAACAGAGTCCTGGAGGGCGCGCTCGGAGCCGGATACGTTACCTGCCTCGTCTCTCCTCGGACCTCGTTACGCGGTAATGGAAAATGAGAACTGCTGTCCTGAACGCAACTGGAA
>PVIY010064737.1:0-10059 GCA_004026745.1 Myrmecophaga tridactyla
AATTAAAAGTGCTGAATTATATAAGAATGTAGTTGAAAGGGGAAGTAGTCATGTATGTCATATATGCCTTCAGAAGGAAAGCCAGATGTTCAAACTTGGGCCAGGAAAACTCAAGAAATCTGGTGGTGGATGATGACTGTGATTAACAAAAAAATTCTTCCATGAACTAGAACAAATGTATGAAACTATTACAAGGCATTAATAACAAAGTGGTAAATTGGGGATAAAGCACCTCTTGTAAACTATGGACTCTAGTGTACAGTAATATCTTAATATTCTTTCACAAACAGTGAGAAAAATACCACATCAATGCTAGGAATCAATAGATGGGAGGGGCAGTGAAAAGGGATATGGGATCTTTTGGGTTTTCTCTCCTTTCTCTCTCCCTCTTGAGTAACGAAAATGTTTTAAAATGGAATGTGATGAATGCACAATTATGTGATGTTACTGTGAGACATTGATTATATACTTTGGATGGATTGTATGATGAGTGAATATATCTCAACCAAATTACATTCAAAAAGAAAATAACAGTCTCTGGCCAAAGAAGTCTGTAACTCTTACCTGGTAGGAGCAATTTAAGGTAAAACAGAGTAATAATGTGATTATTTTAAGCCTCTCATCTAAATTCTTTTGTCCTACTACTAACATATATATTTTTTCACTTGTGTGCATATTTATTTAGGTGCACATAGTTATTTACATATATTTTACATTGGACATTTTCCTTTTCAGCATTCTTCTGCAAATATGTTCCTTTTCTCTCAAGTATACACTTCAGATGTTCTGCCTTTCATCTTTCATACTCTGTGGTTTTCATAAAAAATTTACATGATTAATTTACTTTCCTTTTTCTTTCTGGGCATGATTTTTTCTTCTGTATGTAGTCTCTCATCTGGTTTGGAAAATGACAAAACATTAGCTATTCAAATATTGCCTCTCGAATATTCCTCTTCTTGCTTCCATATCTGAATCTGACTTTGAATTTTTTAATTTGGAATAGTCTTCTTCTAACTTAAAAGCTATTGTCAATCAATTTTTCAGTTTTTATAAATTTAAATATTGCAGGTTTTTGTCAGCGCTAAATTCTGGCTAATTCCTTTTATTTATCCTCCAATTTATTAATTTTCTTTTCAACTACGTGCAATCCTGAGTAGACTGCATTATATTCACATTTATATCTTATTTCTAATGTTTTTACTTTTTGTCAAATCTTGTTGGTTTTTTTGTGGCCTCTTTTTGCATGCTCACTATTGTAATTCCATTTCATTCTTTCATAATTAGGGGTCTGGGAATTACAGCAGCTAAAGCCTGTGGGAATCTAAACATTCATTTTAGTATTGGGTTTTATTTATTTTTGCTTATACTTTTCTATGTTGGTGGAAACCATTAGCAGACTGTGAGCTCATACTTGTTTGATTTTAATTTGTATAGGATCAGGGCCTGTGTTGAGTATGTTTCTCTATAGGGGGGTTAAGTTGTATTCTGCTTTAAGACAGCAGTCATATCAACTAAGGTTGATGCCAGGCCCTGACCATAACCCATGCTTATCCTCTCTAAATACAAGAGGCACAGGCTTCCCTCTGCTGTGCTGTTAAGCTCTCCCTCTGCAAATGCTTATAGTTCAGTGCTCACATTTGAGTTTTTGCAGTTGTTCTTTCTTATTTTTGTCCCTGGGGTGCATTTACTTTGTATGATACAAAAAAAGCATTAAAATTTAGGATTCCTACAAGACCTAGTTGAATTTTATTAGGACCCTCACAGAATCCTGTACACCAACAGTTTAAAACAGAAGTCTCACATTTCTTTGCTATCATTTTCCCATGTATATATTATTTGTGTGAGAAAAATATCAAGTTTTGCCCTCTCAAAAATTACTTCTTGTGTATTTTACAAAATAAGTTGTGAAGTGGAATATTTCCTCCACCAAGTTTCATCGAGAATTTATGAATTTATGTTTTAAAATAGTTTTAATAAATGACATTTTTGAGGAGTAAGAGTTCAATAAGAGCTATGGTTTGGAAAATAGTATTGTATATCAATGTATATGTCCTGATTTTTATAATAACAGTGGGGTTATGTGAGTATGTTTTTCTTCATAAATATATTTTGCTAAGAAATATTTTTTTAGGAAATAGCTGCAATCTACTTTCAAATGGTTCAGAATAAAATTAGAAGATTGTGGAAAGAAAGAAGGAAAGTCATGACAGCTTATTGAATTTGTCATTAGATAAAGTTAAATATAAAGAAAATAAGGAGTAACATGAAATACAGACATGTATCATATTTAAAAGGCTACACATTATATATACTTGAGTATAAACTTTTGACATTCATTTCCAAAACATTAAAAGCAAATAGCTTCAGATTCAGCAAATATAAATGGGTCATAGACAGTAGGAGAATTACTGGTGGTATTCCATAGCAGCTTTTACCAAAAAAGGATGTCACACAAACAACATTTTGTATTTCAGTAAGAAATTAACAGAGACAAAGGAGGTTAATTTGTAAAATGTGGGTATCAATATCATAGTATCAACACATAAAACATTTAGAAACATGAGGATACTAAAATCATATTGAAAGAACTAAATTTCTTTCTCATGTCTCAGATAATCAACAATAAATAAATTGATAATAAACAAAGGAGTTTATATACTTATTCATAATTCTTTTCTTTATCTGTTTATCTCAAATGTTCAAATCTATAAGGAAAAATATGTATTTAAACAAATGTTGGTTACATATTTGACCATTAATTTGCTAAATTGGCTTTACAAGAGAAGCATCTCAGGGAACTATTCAAATGGAGAAATTCTTAGATACACCTCTAAAAATGTTCAACAATTTTCTTCCAAGGTAGGCAGTCTCCAGAAAATACCTAATTAAGCCCAAAAGTGCTGAAGCAATAAAGTAGTTGTAACTCTAAATTATTTTCCTAAATGACTCCTTGAATAGAACAATAAATCAAATCAATATTTTCAAATTGAGATTACAGGGCTCAGGGAAGAGAGAGACAGACTATATATATATACAGATACAAACATAAACTATATAAGAATGGATTTGACCTAAATTGCCCTGACCCCTGTAAAAAACTTTACTGAGGGATCCAAACAAGGCTTTTAAATGAATAAGTAAGTGTACCTGATATTACACTCTAAATGAAGATATAAAAGAAAGCATGATAAAAGTGTAGAGATTGAACGGCATTTAAGAACAATTAACAATAATTTATTTTAAGTTTTCCAAAGCGAAAAATACTCAGAAAATTATTAAAATATAGTAAGAGAAAAAAATGAGTTTCCAAATACCAAAATTATGTACTGTTAATTAGTTCCAGTAGTTCAAAGTAATTCAGTTTAAACCAGGAGGGACAGATAAGTCCATGGAAGGCTACAAAGCATAAAGAAACAGATCAGTATATAAAAAAAGGAGTTTACATATCATAAGTTAGCATTTAAAACACTAGAAAGAGGGTAAGTTTTTCACTTGTGAAATTCAACTCTTTGGGAATAGGTGATCAAGTTATATATCTATTCACAATTTAGTAAAAAAATAAAATCTAGGTGGTCAAAAGAGTTCAAAAACAAAGTAATAAAGCTGACCAAGGTTCTATTCATAAGCATAAATTGCAAGTGTCACGACAAATGCAGGAAGTGTGAGGAAAAATGACAAAGAGATAGGACCAATTTGAAAACATGTTGTTTCATTTCTTCAACAAAACAGAAGGAAAGTTTCCTATAGCAACCATCAATCTGGTAAAATATTTGCAGCACAATTGTAGTTCAATTTTTTGTTAGATATATAAAATGCTCTTATAAAAGCAAAAGTTGTATCAACTTTTAGAAACCCTGACAAAGGGTATAAAAAAGACAAGTCAAGAAAAAATAAAGGCCAAAAATCTCATAGATAAATTGATCAATCCAAATACTAATAACAGAAGTGTTGAAAATGTGACAGAAATGGCTGTTCTCATGCCCTCTGGTAGTGAGAGTGTAAATTTGTCCATTTGAGAGCACACTGGAAATACGAACATAAGCATGTAACTGTATACAGACTTGCATCAGCTCTTCTGCTTCTAAAAATTTATCTGTATCAGAGATGCATTCAAAGACATCTGCACAGGAAAGTGCTCCAAAATAGGTGGTAGATTATTCTAGGGCTGTAAAATATAACATGACATAAGTATAAAAAGTAGATATTTACTTCTGAATATAGAAATATAATCAACAAGATGATAGATAAGGATAGCAACTTAAAGAGTAGAGATATTTTTAAATAAATTATCATTTTTATACCATAGTGGAAGATTTACAAGTCTCATTCAATAGTAAACATGGTCTTAGAAGTGAAGACAGTCAGGAGATACACATATCTCTGAATAAGTCCTCCTGTGAAGACCTGTGGGACTCCTAAATTTTTGAACATGTAAGCTGATTGTAGTCTTTTGCATTGTGACTTGGAAAAATGAGTCTTTCTCCAAACTTACACACCTTATGCAACTACGTAAGTTAAACATGAACCTCTTGCAAAGAGATTCAAGAACACACATTTCCTGACTTAAACTCACTCAGATCCTGAAGCTGGCACCCAAGTTAATAGTGAATATCAACAGCACTTAAGAACCAGGAGCATAAATATGTATAAACTAAATACAACAATAAAAGTGTGCTGAAATAAAACCCACTTGATAAAACCCTGAAATAAAATCCAAACCCCATTGTCCTAGAGTGTAAGTAAAACTATGTTAAATTGAAGGGAGTGAATCTAATAAATGAGGCAAATCTTATCCAGGGCTGTTTATCAGGAGCAGGAGGTTTGCAGCCCTCTTAACACAAATAAAGAAATACAGATATTTTGCCATGAAACAGGCTTTTGTCATAGGAATCTGTTGACACCAATGTTTTCTCTATAGAGTTATTGCAATTTTTCCAATCAAATAAAGAAATGTTGACATATTCCCGGTAGACTGTAAAGAAGAGTAGTTGCTGTGGCCTCTGAGGCTAAGCTTCAGCTCACACTCTGTGTGTCTGAGGGCTCTCACTTACCACCTCCCTGGGGACCCCTCCATTGCCTGGAACAGTCATGGCAGGACAGTGAGGTCAGGGACTGTGGAGTCTGGCTGAGAAGCCCTGCTGGGAGGAAAGAGATGTAGGAAAGACCTCAGGTCATGTGTAGAAAAAGGCCAAGAAGATGGAAGAGAAGCCAAAGGAAAGAAAAATGAATTCTCACTTCCAGTTTGAAAAGACAAACATCAGTAAGATGATCCAAAATAAATTATAGACAATGGCAGGGAAAGGCAGGGCTCCATCATTTTAGAGCTCATTGGCTGAGCATTGCAAATGACACCAGACTTCATTCATCATCCTTCACTATCAGGCAGAAAAAAATACAAAAAAGCAGGCACTTACTCGTGGAGAAACACATCCATGCCAGGACAGCCATAAAACCACTTCCACTCTGTTATAAATGTATAAAGGGGGGAAACCCACCAAGGACCAAGTCTCCATCCCTGTACACACTGGGCTTCACTTTCATAAAGGAGCTGGGATCATCTAAACTGCACTCAGAGAGGGGAAACTGCAGAAGTGTGAGAATAAAAATCAGAGGGAGCTTCATAGAAGCATCCCCATAAATGCCAGATAAAGCCCTTAGTCCATGATAAAATATGAAGCAGGCAGGGCTAGTATGACCTCAGCTGCCTTCAACTGTGCTACAGAATTAATAACAGGTGACTAATGGTATGTCCCACCCTGTTGGGTGAGCATAATACAATAATTTTGCAAACAAGTGAATATATATGAATGTATATTTATATGGATATATTAGTTATAAATGCACTTAAATCCCTCATGTGGGTTATAGGATCATCCTGACTACTTTTAGCCAATCCACTGGCAAACCCTCAGATAGAAAGAAGATCTGGGGATCATTTCTTCCTGGGGGATCTGCCTTTGAGTCTCTGTGCTCACATGAAAAACAATGGGAAAACATGTTTGGTGATCAATTTCTCCATCCCACTAGGCCCTAAAAATGAATAATAAAATCCTAGAGAACAACCCCCCTTGAGACAATTATCTTCCACAACCCATATCAGTTTGTTAGTGTCATGTAAGGAGCTAAACTTTGTTGCAACACAGTAAAATAGCATGCGATGACAGGGTCAGTGAGTGCCCTCTCCATAAGGAGGATGCACTAAGCCCCACAACAGTAGGTTCTACAGAGGTCAGAGTGGGACATGGCAGTCTCAGAACCAGGCACAAATCACATTCTATGGGAAAAACGTGTTTTCCTTGTCCCATAATGCCCAGCAATGTTGCCTCAGATGGCTTGTCCTGAGCAAGTAACAGAACTGAGCAGTTATCAGTCAGGGGCCAATTGTAGAGTTAAACAACACACGTATTTCAACAGGAAATCTCATGACAAATATTATTAACTATTACAGGAGTTTGGAAGAATCAGAGATTTGTTAGTAAGAAATAAAGAGGACTCTAAATAAAATATATACATAGATACAAGGGGCAGTTACTAACCCTATGATTGAGAAGACCCCTCCCCACCTATGGCTGGGATCCAGTCCTCACTTGGGGGCACATCACCATGATTCACTGAGTGGCTGAGGATTCATTGGTGAGCTGTGCTGGTGGAACTTGCCAGAATTCTGCCCTCCAAGGTGCTGGGAAAAGCTGTTCATTGAAAGGTGTCTCACTGGAAGAAGTCTGCTACAATGCCAACAAACAGGTGTTTGGTGATAGAAGAACCTGACCAGCTATTTGGGGCTGCTGTCCACCCACAGTGCAGAATCCATGCACTGGAAAAGCAAGGAAAGTTGCAGGAGCCTGCCATGTGAGCACACAGGAACCTGGAAGATAAACTCTTTTCTTCCCACAATGTCTTTTGAGTATCTTCTACTAATAAATCTTCCATGACAGGTGATAAGGATAAAAGGTAAAAAAAAAAAAAAAAAACGGCCCATATTTATTTACACAGAATGAAGGGTACATCTGTAACTGAAAGGCTTAAATTCATAATCAGCACTAGCTCTAGTACAGGAAGCAGGTATCGATTTCCCCTTTCCATTCAAGATAAAGAAAGACTCGTTTTCATCATCTGGTAACTGGTTCACTGATATCTCTTCAGACCTCCATCCTTTGTAGACATGCTGTCATTGCACAAAGCTGTCATAAGCTCCGAGTCTTCAATATTGTCTTTACCCTTTGCTTTTAAGGGAATCTGAATCAGACCAACATTGGAATTTATGAGCATCTGCCATTCTTCAGGTGAAAGATGCCCAGAAATTACAATGTTGGTCTGAGTATGTCTGATGATGAGAGCTGGAGGATAAAGTAAATAAACAATGTAGATGAATGGTAAGGGTCATGATAGAGGAGAACAGGATAGAAAAGGAAGAAGTTGAAGAGGAGGGAGCCAGATGAGGATGATGAAGGAAAGGATATGGTAAGGAAGAGACAAATTACTTATAGGTGGATGAAAATTGAGAAAGAAATACTAAACTTTAAGACAAGGATAACGATGGTGATTTCTGTTCATTGAACTAAGTCTATTTTTATGTATTTGTTCTATGTTATTTATATAAATTCTCATAAAAACCACATAAGGACATGCATTTCACCCATTTTAGGGATAGATAATTTTCAAAGAAATTATGTTGCTCAACAAAGATCTGAATTATGGAACATACAGATCCAAGGTGAATCTGTTCAAGCTGGCTCGAGAACCCAGGGTATTTCTGCTGTAACCACCTTCTGGTACAAGAGTATCTCCTAGGCTTCAGAGCCCAGATGTCAGGCCTTGGCATTCCCATTTCACCCTATTACTGCTTGCCATTTTTGTCTTTATATTCACTGAGTTCAAGTATCCAGATTTCTGGATAATTCCTCTACATTTTAGTTAGCAGAGAACATTAGTTTAATACTGTGGACCTTGGCAAACATAACACAACAGTCTATGCAGAGAAGTGGAATCATAAATCATTAAAGTCTTAGTGGTCATCTTGCATTTCTCAACAGATATGTATTGGCATATCAAGTGTCCAGACTCTCAATACACAAATACTGAGAGATCCCTGCTTGCAGAAGGCTGTGACCTTCCTGGCTTATGGAGACCCTTGGCGGACAGCTCTGGCCAGCATGGCTCTGTGCTTCTCTCATCACTACTGTGGAGCTTTGTGAAACACTGGGATACTCCTGTAGTCAAGGCCAACAACTGGACTCTGAGCTACATCCTGCTTATCTAACTCATCAAGTGCTTTCCCTGCTCCTTGGTCTTTATTGGCCATTCCAACATGACCACCTACATCCTCTGACAAGTGGCATTTGAGTTGTCTTTATAGTGGCTGTTTCCAAGGTTTTGGCTAAAACTATAACTGTGATTCAGGCCTTCAAGACTGCAACCCGTGGAAGAAGGATGAGGCAGTGATTGGCCTCAGGGGCCCCAAATTCTGTCATTCCCTCCTACCTGTAATCCAGCTGACTCTCTGTGGATGCTGGCTGGGAACTTTTCTCTGCTTCATTTATAGAGATGCTCATTCTGAGCCTGGCAGCATCATCATTGAGTGTAATAAGGCCTCCATCACCATCTTCTGTTGTGTCCTCGGATTCCTGAGCTCCTTAGCCCTGGGGAGGTTCACCTTAGCTTTCCTGGCCAGGAACCTGCATGATGCCTTCAATGAAGCCAAGCTCCTGACCTACAGCATGCTGGTGTTCTATAGCATCTGGGTCACCTTTCTTCCTGTCTACCACAGCTCCAAAGGGAAAGTAATAGTGGCTGTAGAGAGCTTTCCCATCTTGGCCTCCAGTGTTGGTCTCCTAGGCTGCATCTTTGCTCCCAAGTGCAACATTATACGGTTAGGTCCTGAAAGGAACATCCTGATGGGGTTAAGCAATAAAACAAATTCTGTGGGGCAATGAACAAACTTTTCTTTCTTGGGAGAATGGGGCTCCAAATAAACTAAATTAGTTCTTCAAAAAGAAATGAGATAATAAGACGCAAATTGGATGAGTCTCACAGTTTTCAACATTCATTTTGCCCTCCTTTCTTTCTTTTGTAGTGTCAGTGTACCAAAACTCACAGTCATCCAAATTTTTCAAGTCTAAATTTTCTTTCAGAGTAATGTTTTTAGTAATGTGCATAGTAACACCATGGACTGTTGCCGTTCCTTCCATCAGCATCTTTGCTAACCCACCTATCAATGGCATTCTTCTTGTATTTCCATATTTTCTCCATTTTTCTCTCTCTCAAATATATCAGCCAACTCCTCCATGACTATTTGTTAATTATTCATTTCCTTGCTAGTTGAAATGTGACATTAATTATATCAAAACCCTTATATATTTATGAGTTTGATACTGTGTTCACTAATTTACAGTAAGTTTAGATAGCTGGTAGTACAAGTCCTTTCTCATTGTTCTTCTTGTTCAAAGTTGACTTGTGTATCCTTGCACATTTCTCTTCTACTTGAAAATCACCTTCAAAAACATCATTGAAATAACATTGGGATATATATTTTTATACTTGTCCTGAGTTTTACATATACTTGGGGTATAATTTCCATATATGTACTTCATTACAACTTTTTATTCATAAATATGTACCACTTATATAAATATATTCATACTAGTTCCATCAGCCAACTTTCATGAAGTGATGCTACAATAAAGTAGCAACCTCAGAATCTCAGCGTCTTGTTCATTTTATAAGCCTATCAACCAGGATCCCAAGTCCAATACTCGGGACTCTCTTGTAATTGCCAAAGTTGTCACAGAGGTAGAAGAGAAATGGTAGGACCACACCATGGCTTGCAAATCTACAGTTTAAGGAAATATGTATCTCTTGAGCTTACATTTCATTAGCCAATACAAGACACATGGCCAAATTTAATGTCATTCTTGTGGAATGTAAGAGCCTCCCACACTGAGGAATGATAAACTGATATCAATAATACTATCTACTGAATTATGACCTCTTGCTCACAAATATTTGTTTACATCCTTTTGGCATAAACCCAGTCCCAAAGGGAAAGAAAGTAAACTCCCA
>PVIY010064738.1:0-10029 GCA_004026745.1 Myrmecophaga tridactyla
CGGAATGGTCATTTTTCTATTGCGTATCTCGTTTTTGTATGAAGCTGAAGTGAGCTCTGCCATCTTGCTGGATGTTCTCAATTTAGTTTTAATTCAGAAGTTGACAGTTGTCTTAATAATCTGTGGATCAAGAATATATCTCTTGTAGACAACTTCCTCCTAAGACCTTTGGAACAAAATCTATGAGCAAGAAAACAGTCTTATATTTTCTCATTTTATTTCACTCATTCTTACTATATTTCTTTTGTGTTGGCTTAATATATCAGACAATTAAAACTTTTTGCCCTTCTCTCAACTGCCTTCTTTCCTATATATCCTTGAACTTCCTTGTTTTTCCTTCCCATATATTGCACTAGTTTCCAATATTTCCAATATTTCCATCTGGCACCAGAACACCTAATAGGAATCTTATAGTGAGATCTATAAGTCCAAATGTAGCCTTACACTAATAATCACATCTCCTCTAATATTCAATAGAAGAATAAGTATCACTAACATCCACCTACACATCTATATATCTTAAATGATCTGTGGCTACAATACTTAAATATTATCACTAATAGCAAACTGTTCCTCAAAGGAAATTAGAGGACATAAGAGCTAAGAAAAGCCTTGAGACTTAAGAGACAAGCTGTGGTAAAATTATATTCTCATCAATGTAGACATCATTACATAATTTAACTTACCTACGTGTTAGTCCTCTACAATGAGACCAATTAAGTCCAGACAACAATGATACCAGCCAGTTATCATAAATAACATATTTGTATCCCCTCATTTTGTACCCATGGGGCTATTATTCTCATCAAATCAGATGTCCTTCTGTGCTCACATCAAAATGAGACCTGTGCCTTACACATGACCATCTGGCCTTTGTAAGAATTCAATACAAACTTCCAGGTTGCTTGTATTTAGTTAAGACAAAGCTATGTTAATTTAGTAGCTGGAGTCTGAGATACTAGATTTCACTAGTTTGTCTGAAAATTTCTACCTTAATGAAGGAATTCCCAAGTAAACCATGTGTTCTGCAGTTTATCCTGGACTATGGCCCAAGAGCAAATGAAACAGCACAAATCTTAGAGACCTAACAGACCAGCGTAAATTAATCAGCTAAAATAGTTCTAGATGGTAGAATTGCTTTCAACCATTTACTGGTCAGTGAAGTAAAAAACTATGCAATTACTAAAATATCTTGTTTCATCTGAGAAAACAATTCAAGAAAAGTAAATCGGTTAATCAATTAAGATAAAAGGTCAACTGCTTAATCTAAGGTCAGCCAAACTGATCATTGGGGCTATTCTTTCGGTTAAGCTTAGGCCAATTACAAAATAGGAAACAAAGTGAATTCCAATATTTCCTTTGAAACTTGTGATCTTTTTCATTTTTCTTGCCTCTTTCTGCTATTTGATAGGCAGGTGCTTGGAGATACTGCAAAGTCGTTATCCAGAGCTGATGTCCAGCTGATGTCTCCATGTTAAAAACAGATGGAAGTCCTCATGGTCACCTTAGTTGCACGGGGAGCTGAGGTTGACCAGAAGGGGGTACTGAGATCCACAATGAGAGATGATACATACTTGTCCTAAGGTGGAAGGGCCCACATGAGGACAACTGGAGAGCAAGGGGTTCTTGGAAATCCCACAAATAAGTAAATTTCTCTCCCCAGTAATTCTGCTCCTCTGCTCAAGGGGAAAGTGCCCTCCTTGCTATCTTTTAGTCAATCAGTATACCCCACAGAAAAATAAAATAAGATTGTTTCACAGACCATCTGTGGATTTGGGGTTTTCAAACCCCACCTCTCAGAGAGCCAGTCTACACATGGCTGAGCTCCCTGTTATTGGAATAAACTAAATGTGTCTCTGAACCATTCTATGGAAACCCCTAAGAGGTTAGTTTGTGCCAGGCACTGCTTCAGGTGTTTCTAATGTATAAAATCAGTTAATTATCACAGTAATTCTTTGATGCTAAGTACTTTTTTATGGCTATTTTCCAGATGAGGGAATAGTACAGTACAGGTCTGTAACCTACCCAAGGCTACTTAGCTCATGAGTGTGGGAGCCAAGACTTCAGCTCAGGCACTCTGCCCCTAGATCCCAGGTTTTTTGTTTATTTGTGTCTGTTTATAAATGAAGAATAATATACACTTAGAAAATTGAATGCATTGTAAGTGTATTGCTTGATAACTTTTTCACAAACTGAGCTCACACGTGCAACCAGCACTCAATTTGAGAAACATAATGCTATGAGCCCACTGATACAGCATTACCAGTGCTCTCTTCCTTTCCTCTCCTTCTTTCCTAGGACCAAACACTGTCCTGGTATGGTTAAACATTATTATGACTTCTGGTCAGATGATTTTTGCCTCTTTTAAATAATTTTTGTGCATATGTTATACTCTTAAATAAATGGAAATATAAAATACGTGCTCTTTTGTTTGCGTCTTTCTTTGTTCAATTTTAAAGTTGAGATTTTGACTTATATTTTGCATAGAAATATATATTGTTTGTTTCCATTGCTGTATAACATTTTGTGTGAACATACAAAAACTTCCTTATCCATTCTACTATTAATGGAAATTTGAGTATTTTCAAGTTAGGGACTGGTAAATGTAAGAACTCCTGTCTTCTGCAGATATACTTGTGAGTGTAATTGCTATATCCTGTCATGTTTCACCTTTAGAAAATACTGCCAGTTTTCCAAAGAGGATAAGCTAATCGCTCCCATGAATGTATGGGAGAGCCAGTTTCTCCGCATCCTTGCCAACACGTGTTGCTGAATTTTTTTTTTCATTTTGTTTCTTTTGGTGAATGTATACTACTATCACATTGTGATTTTACTAAGTATTTCTCTGATTACTAATAAGAATGAGCACATTTTCTTATGTTTATTGGCCGTTTGATATCCTCTTCTATGAAAGGTCTGCTCAAGTCATTTGCCTTTATTTCCTATTTGTCCATCTCCATCTGTCTTTTCTCATTAATATGTAGGAGTTTTTCACATGTTCTGGACATGAGTCTACCAGATGCATGTATTAAAAATATCTTCTCACAGTATTGGGTTGTATTTGTACTCTCTTAATGGCATCAGTGATTAACAGAAGTCCTTAATATAAATTCACCTTTGTCTGTTTGTTTTATGGTTAAGCCCTTTTTGTCCTATTTATGAGATTTTTGCCAATGCCAAAAGGTCACAAAGATGTTCTTTTATGTTTTCCTCTCAAAGTTTTATTGATTCTCCTTTCACATTTAGATCTCAAAATCTGAAATCTGGAATTACTTTTTGCGTATGATATGAAATAGGAACCAAAGTGCATTTTTCAAAATTATTATAGTTATCAAATTGACCCAATACTGTTTATCGTAAAGACCATCTTTTCTACTGAATTCCAGTGTCATTTTGGAATAAGTCAGGTGTTTGTATGTGTGGTTTGGCTTCTGACTCTATTCTGTACCTTTAGTCAGTTTTCCTGTACCTTATGCCAAAGCTGCATTGCCTTAATCATTATAGCTTTATTCTTTCTTGGTATCTCTTACCATAAGTCTCCCAACTATGTGGTTTAAGATTATCTTGGCTATCCTTAGCTTCTTTCATTTTCACATACATTTTACAAAGAGTTTGCAATTTCTGAATAAGTTTGTGTTGAATCTACAGATTAATTTGGGGAGAACTAAAATCTGTACAATATTGAGTCTTCAGTTCATGAACATACTATAACCCTCTGTTTATTTAGTTCTTTTCAAATTTCTCTATATAATGTTCTGAGATTTCTGAGTAAATGTTTTGAACTCTTGTTTATTTCTAGGAACAGTTTGCACAAGACTGATATTATTTATTCCTACTGCATTTGAAGACAAGTAGAACTGAACTTTTTAAAATTGTTTTGATTTATTTACAAGACATTAAATTATGCAGATTTCTATCTCTTCTTCTGTCAATTTTGGTAAAGTTTATTTTTTAAAGAACTTATTATTTAATCTGAATTCTTAAGTTTATTGGTATTAATATCATCATATTAACATTTTTATGTTCATAGTTTCTGTAGCAACATTCTTTTTTAATACTGATATTGACAATCTCTTTTCTTTTTATACCCTTACTAGAGTGCTATTTTTATAATCTCTTTAAAAAGACTTTAATTTGTTGATTTTTTCTATTTTACTTTTTACTATTTTTAGTGATTTTTCTTTTCACTCTTTGTAATTCATTCTCCTCCATTTTCTTAAATTTAATTTTCTAATTCTTTTGTAGTGTCTTGACATGGAAGCTTAAATAATTATATTTGCCCTTCTTACCTAATACATGAATTTTACATATAAAATATACACATTTTTAGGCATACATTTCTTTCAAATAATTATGTTCTTGATAAAGTGTACCAGTCAATTTAAAATACTTTACTATTTTCATTTTGTTCTCTACTTTGACTGTATTGTTTAATGTTTCATTCAGTGTTCAGGCATTTGGGGATTTCTAATTATACGTCCATATTTGCCTCTAGTGACTATGAAATATTCCTCCAGATTTCTAGAATTTCTTTGTGCCAAAAAATCTACTTTTAGTTAGATGAGTATAGGTTAATAGCTCTATAACAGCAGGGATAATGTCTGATTTCACTCAGCATCAGAGTCCCAGTCAACTATTGCAATGCTGGCGCTGGAAACGTCTAACAAACATTTGTGAAACAAAGGAGGGGACAAAGGTATAGGTTTCCCCTGGTCTATCTCTGTGATGTGTTAAGAGCTCCTATGGCAGTGGTGTCTTCTTTGGGGTTCTAGTCACTGCGCTAGTCACATCTGGCAGGTCCCTGGCAGAAGAGAAAATCCTTTTCCTAAGAATTTCTTAGTGATGACGTCATTTTCACCCTTTGCGTTCTTCCAATAGATAAAATATTGCATCTACCAAAATTAATGTATAAAGCATATTTAAAGAAGGAATTGAAGAATCTGCTCTCTATTCTATTACTTGACCAATGGTTACTCTCCCTCATTTTCACCTACATAATCTGATTCTGCCTCCCATCTCTCTGCATTTAGAGTAAGTGCTGCCTTGTTTATTTAGGGAAGGGAAAGAGTATAGCAATTAGAGCGGTATTTTCTTCTTTTAGACAGAAATTCCGGTGGAAGCAAAAATAAAAACCATTCCCATTTTATTTAAAACCCCACAGTTAAAGGCACATCTTTAAACCCTATCAATTCTTTTCATTTAGAAGTACCTACACAGAATTCAATCCGCTTCTCTTCCCATGTGGTTAGTGAGCTTGGTAAAATGCTACAAAATTATTTTTTTATTATTCAATTTACCTTAAGTAATCAATCATATTCGAGGAAACCAGGACACTATAAGCATCACCATAAAATCTATTTAATTTTCATGAAAAGATGAATTAACTTTAAAGGGTCTTCACTTAGTAGGGCACTGTTCATTTTCTTCAGCTCTTAACTTGTTGAAAACCCTCAGGATATTGAATTAGCAATTAGCCACTTTCTGTTTTACATTAACAAGGGCTACTGAATTATTTGATTATCTTCCTAAGTAATCTACAATTTTCTTTTTCTTTAAAGCCCAGATCAACATTCACCTTTGCAAATTCCTAACTAATGACCCCTTCCCTTCAACACACACACCTAACTTAGGTCACTTTTCTTCCTTTGAACATTTAAGCTTATTTATGTGTTTCTTTTTATGTGCATTTATGCCTTTCTCACATGTCTTGGTTCTCTTAATGCTTAGTTGTAAATTAGGTACTTTTGAAAGTTCTGTTAACTTTTAAATACCCCAAGGCTGTGTTTAATACACCAAAGCAGTAACACACTAAATAGCTCCCTAGGGTTTTAAACAGTTAATGCAGCATCATAGTAGCCTAATTTATTATTAGGGAGTAGCTTAGGCACAGGGGAAATGTACTATGTCAAGATTTTTCATGACTATAAATCAAAATCTCAAAATGCTTTAGTTGTTTGTGTGATTCTTCAAATTGTATGTTACCTTTATACTTGTACACCAGGGTTTCTCAATAATGGCATTATAGGCGCCTTGAGTTGGATATTTTTTTGTTATGGGCAAGGGGGTGAGCTCTTCTATGCATTTTAAAATGTTCAGCAGCATCACTGGCATCTAGTGAGTAGATAGATACTACTATAGATAGTAATAGTATTATAGATAGATAATACTCACTAGATGCCAGTATTACCCCTCCCCCCAGTGGTGACAAGCAAAAACGTCTAGTGGCAGGGATGGGGGCCGGGGGGTGGGGAGAGCAAAATGGACTCGGTGATTTTCACTGGTGTACACCTTACGTCTCCATCTTTAGGAGACTAACAATTTTTCATAGAAACTTTTTCATTAAAGATTAATATCATTAACATTAATTAAGCCAAATGTCTTAGCACTTAGAAGTTACCTGCTAAAGGTCTTGAAATCATTCAAGGACACCGATTTGCATTATCCACGTACTTATTGGTTTAATATCATTAATACAGTCGAAGCAGCAACTTCAGCTAATCCCAAACCTCTCAGGTACTGCTCTGATGCAGCTTAAATAGAAGCGACTGCCCAAGGCTCGGCAGTGTGCATGAGTGCCTGGAGAGAAAGGAGCTATTCATTCTTCCTGTCTTCCAGAGTATGCTACCCTCCATGGGTAAACATCACTCCATTTAGTGCCAAATGATGATTCACAGGAGGATTTAAATTTTAATTCCATGGGAAATAATATTTAATTCTCATTCAATCAAAAAATCCTTGAATGATGTGGTTAGTAATCATTTACTCCTTCACTATACTTGCGTTTCCTTATTATATACCTAGGGAGAATGACTTTCCTTCTTTGGAATTGTTATAAATTTTCATTTATTTAGAAGTTATTTGTAATATCTAAACACTTATTGCAACTATTCTGATTTTTTACCATGTTCATTGGAAAAACATTTGTGGAACGTTTTCTATGTTATGTGGTAGCTCACACTGCCACACTAATGTAAGTTTGTCTATTTTGTTAATAAAATAAAGTCATATAGTTTATGGTATTGATTTAGCCCTGGAAACTAAAGAAGCTCAAAGGTAAATATGAAAAGCATTTTCTACATTTTTAGGAATTTTCATATGTAATGGGACAACTGTAATGTTTGGAAATAGATTAAAGCTAAAATTCCAAAGAACACTTTTGCTATGATCATTTGATCGTTATAGCATGTTTTACTGGGTTGTTTGGGCAAAACTTCCTAAAACTGTCTTCATTTTATCAGTTAAATTTCCTGGTGCTTATTAATTTTTATTTTCATCTTTTTCTAGAAAGTAATTTAGGCAGGGTGTCAAAATACACAAAATATATAATTGGCAAAGGTGGGTTTATATCCCTCTTCATTTTAAGAGACTCTTAGAGTATGAATAGGAGAGAATAAACTGCATTTCAGGTCAGTGTTTTCATAGACCTTTAGGAAAACCATGAGAATTCATTTTTCCACTTCCTGTGAGACTATCTTTGGGTTTTGTCACTCTTCTTCTCCTAGCCTCTTGTGTGCATGTCCGTATGCGTGCCACCCCTTGTAAAGATTTGGCAAATTTCCTTCGGTATTCCTACCTAAGGTATCCCCATGCTTCAGCTTTATTAGCAATCCATCACTTTCTGTTTCTCCTGCAACTTTCATCTTCATCTCCTCTGCTCTTAGCACCTTTTGCAGCAATTATTTTCTCATAGTTCCAACTCCCTTCTTCACTCTTGGGTTTCTTATTTCAGGCTTATGCAGGTATGGGTCACTGAATGATTGACCTCCAATCCAACATTTTCCTCACAGCTTGTAGACCATTCAGCTGGCTGAAAACAAAGCCAGCATGAAGGGTAGAGAAAACTGGGTGTGTTTACATGGGATCATTCCCAAATCCACTCCCAAACGACTCCAAGCTGGCTTCTGAGCCACAAACTTCTTTCTAGAAAGCATGAATATTCATGTCCTCCAACCCTTCCATGCGATGGGAAGATTTGAAAATGACATGGAGAGGAAGGAACTTTGGCTCATTGCAAGCTTATCAATGCAATCACTTAAATATTTTACCTACCTCTTATATTTTCATGCACGTGAATTCTCCTAGTGTCACTCTAGTCTATACAATATGAACAAAAAGATGTCAAACAAGCAAGTAAATTATCCTTCAGCCCAGGGTGTCTCCTTAAGACTCTGGTTTTCATGAAAGGCTGAGGAATCCTCTTTTAAACATTCCTGGAGTGTATTATATGGCTTCCCCTTCCTGTTAGATCCATTTCTTCACCTATTAGAGTAGCTAACCAGATGTGCTTGCCACATATGGATGGGGACAGTTTGTAACCAAAAGAGAAAAACGGGGGGTGGGGAGCACAGAAAACAGTTTCTCTATTAATTTGCACACATGCAGGTCTTGTCCATATACCTTAAAAGCAGTAGTTTTCCTTCCTGAAATCTCCAAGGCTATTGCAGCTAACCATAGGTCAGGGGAAGGGCTAATTGCAAAAGCAGCTGTCCATGGATGCAAAGAGTTAGCTAAAGAGTCAAGTACAAAGACCTACTGATTCCCAAAACATTCCTCGAAGCGCTCATGGAAGTCTCACCACTCAGTGTTAAGGAGATTAGTAATGGGTGAACCACAAACATGTTTAGCTACATTTTTTCTTCTCATATTTAGCAATATTGATGATTGCCTATGACAAATTTTCATATCCCCTTGGATATACCTAACAGTATTACTATCTACTAGAAGTTATGCCTAAACTTAATATTTAGCACCACAAAATCAATTTTAAATACTAGTGCTGACAAAGCAAGGACTGAACATTATTTATAGTGATATAACCAAGAATCTCTATTATTTCAACATGGCCTGAGCAATAGATATCTATAGCTATGTTTATTCTCTACTTATAAATCAATACCACAAGCTCTTTGCCTTAAGTAGGGTAAAGGGATATTGTCAGCTTTATAATAGTAATTACTAGTTATTAAAATTATAAATCTGAACACTATGTAAGATACAAAGGAAAATATATGGTGTAATGGGGGAGAAAGCAGAACATAACGATGGTTATAACTGTTAAATATGTATTCATTGAGACAATGGTGAAGAAATACTATTAAAAATAAATAAATTGCATTTTAGGTTTTAGGAACTCTGAGATCTTTACATCAGAGTTTTCTTTTATATCATTGGTACATCATGATTTAATTTAAAAACTTAAATGGTGGCTGCCAGAAATGTTGGGGCGCAAGTTTAACTCCTTCATTTAAAAAGGGTATGGAGAAATTAACAGGGGTAATAGAGGAAAAGCATTATTTCCTCCTTCAGCTCAATTCCAAGGATGAACAACAAATTATTGAGTGGAAAACGGTATTCATAAAGGCGCCTTCTGGATGAAGTAGAGCTGTACTTACCCTCTTCACACTTGGCTGTGTGAGTAGAGTGAATGGACAGCAGTGCATGCGTACATTCTATCTTTGCTGCTTTCATGGGTTTTCACTGTGAATGAGTTAGTTATCAGTTAAGGCCAGTAAAATCCCTCCAGTGATGAGAACTAAGACCCTTGAGAAGAGCAAGAGTCACATTGCAGATTGTTATCCAGCTAGAGTGCCTGGTCTGGATACATCGTAATCCGCAAACACCTGTATTTTTCCCAATGACCACTTAGATCTACATGAGACAAGTATTTCCAGAATCTAGAGAGTGGTTTTTCCATGGTGATTTCCCTGTCTCTGCTGCCCCCTCCCCACTGCCCCCTATATGGTATTTTGCCTAACGACATTAACAAACACTAGCCTTCAATTAATCAGCGAATTGAAAACAGGCATCCACGCCCAGAGCATGTGGCTTAAACAGGATGTTATAATTAAGGCAAAGTGGGGAAAGGAATCAGTTTTTATGTTCTTATTGCTTTTTTTTTTAAAACTTTTTTATTAATTAAAAAACTTAACAAAAGAACATTAATATATCATTCCATTCTACATATACAATCAGCAATTCTCAATATCATCACATAGTTGCATATTCATCATTTCTTAGAACATTTTCATC
>PVIY010064740.1:0-10053 GCA_004026745.1 Myrmecophaga tridactyla
CCGGCAGCAGCTGTCCACATCCCCCGGCGTCTAGGGTCCGGCAGCAGCTGTCCACATCCCCCGGCGTCTTGGGTCCGGCTGCTGGAGCGCCAGGCGCCTGATACCCTCGCCGTGAGCAGGTTCGCGGTCAGACGGCCGAGGCCCACGAAGCGCAGTGAGTGTCTGTGAGCCCAGGCAGGGTGGTGCCTTCGGGCCTTCTTCCGCTGGGGGCGGGGAATGCCCGATTGGTCCAGAAAGAGTTAGAGACTGAGCACGCTCCCGTGGGGGTGCGGGAGCACCGGGCCCGGTGGCCAGGTAAGACGATTCATGCTTCCCCTGGCCGCCACGGGGTAGGGGCTGTAGGAGTATCAGGAGGCTCTGAGCCAGGGGGTTACTGTCAGCCTGGGAAAGAGGCGGGCTTGGGGGGCTTCATGGGGGAGACGCATATGAGAAAACATCAAAATCACCAGCATTTATTTACCTATCGCATTCATTAATGCCTACATTCATTAAATCTGCTCATTAAATGCCTGTAAAACTTATATGACACTGTGAGAACGAGTAAAGAAAATACAGCTGTAGCCCTCTAGAAGTTTAAAACCAAAGTACCAAAATATAATGCAGAATGTTCTTTTTTTTGGTCCTGAGTTACAGGTTTTTTTCACTTGGTTTAAAAACCTTAATTTGTTAGATTAATGTGGCTCAACACACAGAAAGTATAAAAAGGCATTCAGTGACAGGTGTTGGCTCCCATGCTGGTCCCCCACCTGCCTGTTTCAAGTGCCACCCTCCTTGGGGTCACCTCTGAGCTTAGCTCCTTCATCTGTACTTAGGGCTTTTGCTCAGAAATGTTCATTCCCCTCACCTCTTCCATTGGAGCTGGGTTTGCTCTCCTCTCACGCTGACTTTGCTCTTGGTGCTGTACTTTGAGTAACGGCATTTGGGCGGAAATGGCATGTGCCATTTCCAAGCCGAGGCAAGTTTCCCCCAGAGCTCTGGCAGTCCTCTCAGCCACCGTGAAAGAGCGGGCCCAGGTCGCTCCTGTGCTTTCAGCCTGGGTGCACGGGGAATCCACTGGAAGCCACAGGCAGCCCCCTACATATCCCCCAACAGGAAAATGTTTGTTGCTACAAACCAGTGAAATTTAGGGGTTGGTTGTTAGGTGGTATTCTCACAGCAAAATGTAGTCTCATTTTGCCACGTGTGTACCTGTCTGTATGTAAGTACCCACCCACCCACCTGCCCACCTATCTTACTGACTTCCCATATTGGCATCCTCTTTCTTGTTTGAGTATCTCTGTATTCCATTGTGCGGCTGTACCCAGAACTACTTACCTAGCCTCCCCATAGTCGATGTTTACGTCGTCCAGCGTTTTGCTGTCATAGACAGCAGTGCACTGAATGGCCTAATCACTGATTACTTTGGGGTTCTACCAATGGCATTGGTCATCAGATTAAAGCTGGAAGAGATGTGGAAGACAGTCTGGTCTCACATCCTCATCATACAGAAGGAGACTTAGACCTCAGGAGGTGACAGGATTTATCCAATAGCATCCCTACCAGCCGGACGGCAGGGGACTGGTTCTCCTTCATTGTCCAGTCTCTACACCTTGGATTTCACATCGTCAAGTAAAACCATGTCTGCCTTGCTCCTAAGGCTCCAATGGCTCCCCAAACACAAAGAACAAAAAACAAACTCCTTCCGCAGTTTACAAGACTACAGGTTCTGGGCCCTTCTTACCCTTGACCTTGTTCCCTGCAATCCTGACCCCCCGCTCCCCCTGCCACTCTGGTCTTTCTTCCACTCCTCAAACATGAAAAGATCATTCTTACCTGGGTATTTGATCCAAGTCTCTGCTCACGTGTCACCCTTCAAATCGGCCTCCCCTGGCCGCTCAGGCCAAGTTAGCCCCTCCTACCATTCTCCACCCCCTCTTCTGGAGTTATTTTTCTTCATGGCCTTTACCCCTACCTGACATTGCATTATAAGTTCATTTGCTGGTTGTCGTCTCCCCCACTTGACTGTCAGGTCTGTGAGGACAGGGACTGTCTTTCTCACACCTGTATCCTTGGACTTGTACGGGACCTGGTACCCAGCAGGTGCTCAGTGAAGGCTTGCAGGATAAAGGAATGGCTGGCTGGGCAACTAGGGTCCTCTGGGCCACCCAAACGAGAGGACACGTGGGGGTCTAGTAATGAGTCAGTCCTAACTACTTCTTGTTCTTCAGGACTCAGCTTCAGCTCACCTCTGCACAGGCCTGACCTGACCAGTCGCCGCTGCCCACTGTTCTCTGTAAAAGCACCTGTGGGTTGGCGCTCACCCACACCTCCTCTGCCCTTCCTGGAGGTCATCTGCTGCTGCTTTGGACAGTCCTGGTACCTCACCACAATTTCCTCCCTTTCTGCCAGCGGGCCTTCTCGGCTTGCAGAACTTTCTTGGCACTCAAGGAGCTCCAGGTGGTAGCCCAGGGGCAACCGTGCACCAGTGGACAAGTGGAAACTGGTGGGAGACACTGCTGTAAAGCCTTATCCCCTGGAGAGACAGTGCGAGGCACAGGCTACACAGTCCTGCCTGGGCCCCGGAAGGGACTGACCTCCGTTACCAGGGCAGTGACCAGCTCATCACTGTGTGCTTTACTGTCTCCTCTCCACTCCCTGACTCACCATCCTGACTCCCTCCCCGTTCTTTCCAGACTATCCCCCAAATAAACTACTTGTGCCTGTATCTTTGTTTCAGGGTCTGCTTTGGCAGGAAACCAAATCAAGACAGCACCCCACTTATGTCCTTCACAGCAATAATAACTAGTAATTTTAAAGACTTGAATTGATTTATTACTGGCCTCTTTACCTCTAGTGGGCTTCTTGAGGGCAGGCCCCAGATCCTTCGTGTTCACTGCTGTATCCCCAGCTGCTAGCATGTTCCCAGGACCTGGTAGGCACTAAACATATTTGTGTAATGACTGACACATAATGAACTCCAAATCTTCATTTATTAATATCATACTGAAAATAGAGTTTCCCGTATTCCGTCCTACTACTAACGCTTGCACTGCTGTGGTACCTCATTTATTAATATCATTTATGAATCATTTGTGAAATTACATTTGTTTTGGTTTGCTAAAACTATCAAAATGCAATATACTAGAAATGGACTGTCTTTTAACAAAGGAGATTTATTAGCTTACAAGTTTACAGTTGTCAGGCCATGGACATGTCCCAGTTAAGGCATCGACAGGAAGATGCCTTCTCTGAAGTCCAGCTACTGGCAAACTTGGGCTCTTCTGTCACATACTAAGGGACATGGTGATGTGCGCTGGCTCTTCTCTCCCAGGTTCTGTTTCCAGCTTCTGGCTTCAGTGGGTTCCTCTCAGCTTCTCTGGGGCTTTTTCTATAAGCGTCTCTTAGTTTCTTCTCTTTGATTTTATCCCTTATAAACGACTCTAGTGACAGGCTGAAGACGCACCTTGAATGAGGCAGGGTCATAGCTCAATGAAATAACCTGGTCACAAGGTCCCACCGACAGCAGGCCCACACCCAGAGGAGTGGATTAGCTTTCAGAACGTGATTTTCTGGGGTCCGCTCAGCTTCAAACCACCGCAGGATCTAAAGGCGCTTTGACAGGTGGGCACACCAGACCACTCAGTCATTGCAGGGAGGCGGAAGCCTGAGTTTAGGTGAGCTTTGTGTGTAACCGGGGAGAGTTTGGTTTGTTTGATTTTTAATTAGGGTTACTGAGTTCAATTCCGTACAGTAAAATTCAGAGTTCTGTGGGTTGATGGTTATGTAACCAGCACCGCAGTTGAAGTACAGGAAACATTTATATCCACCCATCCTAGAAAGTCATCCACCCCCCCACAATCCCTAGTCTCTTTTCTGTCCCTATAGTTATGCCCTTTTCAGACTGTCGGGTGCAAGGAATCAAACAGTACACCACGGCTAGAAGGCTTTTTCTTCCCCCTGCAGGGGCAGGCTCTAAGAATCATACCCAGGTCTCTGGCGTGGCAGGTGAGAATTCTGCCACTGAGCCACCATTGTACTTTCCTAGAAGACTTTTTATCTGTACGCATAAAAAAAATTTTTTTTTTAGCAAATTTAATTTTTTTAACATGGCTATAGATTTACAGAAAAGTTGTAAAGATAGTACAAAGTTCCCATATAAACCCAGTTTCCCCTCTTATTAACATTTTGTATTAGTATGGCACTTCTGTTACAATTCATGAGTCAGTATTGACAGGTTAATATTAACCGAAGTCTGTATTTTACTCGGATTTCCTTACTTTTCCCCCAGTGTCTGTTTTCTGTCCAGGATCCTGCCCAGGGCACCATGTCCCTCAGGCTCCTCCTGGCCGGGATGGTTTCTCTACTTGCCTTGTCCTTGATGACCTGGGCAGTTCTGAGGGCCACTGGTCAGGGATTTTATGGGCTGTCCCTCAGCTGGGATTGTCTGATACTTTCTCATCGTTAGGCTGGAGTTACGGGGCCCAGGGAGGACGGCCACAGAGGTCAAGGGCCCTTCCCGTCCGTTCGCGCCTGGGGCCTGGGCTCTTGTGGGGACTCGCCACTGCTGAGGCCGACCTCGGCCTCCTGCATGAGGTCCTGTTGGTCAGGTTTCCCCTCCCTTAACTGCGGTCTTTGGGAAGGAGTTAGTGTGGGAGACCCACTCTGATGGAGCGAGGAGTTATGCTCCACCTCCTCAAGGTGGAGTTCTTCTCCCCCATTCATTTATTTATTCCATCATTTATATTGGTATGGACTCATGGATATTTATTTTACAATCTGGTTATAACCCAGTACTATATTACTGGTTTTGGTTTTTTTCTTTTTTTTTTAATCATGATAAAATATATGTGACATAAAAATTATTCAAGCCATTTTTAGGTGTACAATCCTTCAACATTTAGCACATTGACAGTGTATGTAACTTTCATCACCATCTATTTCCAGAATATTTTCATTATCCCAAATAGAGACTTACACCCACTAAGCAATAACTCCTCTGTACCCCCATCCCCAACCCCAGTCCCTGGTAACTAGTTATCTGCTTTTTCTCTATGAATTTACTGTAATTATTTTACATAAGATAAATTATACTATATTTGTCTTTTTATGGATGGCTTATTTCACTCAACATGATGTCTTCAGGGATCACACATATTGCATCAAGCATCTCAACTTCATTACTTTTTATTATTAAGATATATTATATGTTCCCATCTATATAAACTTCCTGAGTATACAATCAGTTGTTCACAGTACCATCATACAGCTGTGCGCTCATCGTCAGAATAGATTTTTGCACATTCTCATTACTCCCCACCCCCCAAAAAAAACCTAAAAATAAAAGTAAAAAAGAACACCCAAATATCCCATACCCCCTTATTATTTATTTATTTTTTGTCTTTGTTTTCTTCCTCATCTGTCCATTCACTAGATAAAGGGAGTGTCAGTCACAAGGTTTTCACAATCACACAGTCACATTGTAAAATCTATATTGTTATACAATCATTATCAAGAATTAAGACTACTGGATTACATTTCAACAGTATCAGGTATTTCCCTCCAGCTACTCCAATACACAAAAAACTGAAAATGGATAGCTACATACTGCATAGGAATAACCTCCAGGATAACTTCTCAACTCTGTTTGAAATCTCTCAGCCACTGACACTTTATTTTGTCTCATTTCTCTCTCCCCCCTTTTGGTCAAGCAGGCTTTCTCAGTCCCTTGCTCATCTCCAGGAGTTCTGTCCCACATTGCCAGGGAGATTTACCTGCCTGAATTCACCTGCCGAATTGGCTTAGAGAGAGACCACATCTGAGCAACACAAGAGGTTTTCTGGGGGTGACTCTTAGGCATAATCATAAGTAGCCTTAGCTTCTCCTCTGCAGGAATAAGTTTTATAAGTGTGATTCCCCAAAATCAAGGGCTTGGCTTAGTAAATTGGTACTCCCTAATGCTTGTGGGAATATCAGAAATTCCCCAGATGGGGAAGTGTAATATTTCCACATTTTCCCCCAGTCCCTCAAGGGGACTTTCCAAATATATATTTTTTTAATTTTCAGCCCAAATTACTCTGAGATGTATCAGGGAATTACATTAACTTGTAAAAAAAAAATAACAAGATCTCATTCTCTATTCTTAAAGGTTCCAATTATATTGTTTGAATAAACTGACCATACAGGTTAAATTAGCTAGTGTGCTACAGAAAATATAAATTTTGTACCAAAGAAACATCTCTTCCTTTGGTCTCACACAGAAGTTGCAGTTTTAAAACTCAGACAATATTATCCATTACCCTGTATTCTCATTTACCTTATTCCTAACCAGATCAGCTTCATATATGTCTCTAATTGGAGTCTGATCACTTTTTCAGCTCCTTTAACAGTTGCTGTATGGCGTAATGCTGACTCAGAGCTGCAGAACGCGAGCTCTGTGTCTCAGGTGTCACAGATACCCGAAATTCCAGGGAATGAGGAGGTTATACAAAAAGAGCTCAGCATCTCCAAATTTACAAATAACAGTTAAAAGTCTGGAATAGATGGGACTGCTGTAGAGTTTACAATCTAGGAACCTTTACAATAAGGCTTATTGAACATTCTGTACTCATTAATCGTCATTTGCCCAATCTCTGCCCACATTCTATCGCCTGATAACCTATGCTCTCAAATTCAATTCTCAGAGTTCATACATTATGATTAGTCCATATTAGTAATATTTGTTTTTTCATTTCTGGCTTATTTCATTCAACAGAATGTCCTCAAAGTTCACTCACCTAGTTGCATGCCTCACGACGGCTCTATTCACACCCCGTAGCATTTGATATTGTCACTATTTTTCATTTAGGTATGTAGAAATATCTTATCCTGGTCTTAATTTGGATTTCCCTAAGTTCTACTAATATAGAATATCTTTTCTTGTTTGCTATCTGCATATCTTCTTCAGTGAAATGTCTCTTCATGTCTTTTACCCATTTTTTAATTGACTTGTTCTTTTTTTGTTCTGTTTTAAGAGTTCTTAAATATTCTAGACATGAGTCCTTTTTCAGATATGTATTTTGCAAATATTTTCTCCCAGTCTGTACTTTGTCTTTTCATCTCTTAACAGGGGCTTTTGTAGAGCAACATTTTAAAAATCTTGATGAAGTCCAATTTATCAGTTTTTTTTCTTTTATGTATCATGTTTTTGGCATCATATCTGTGAACCCTTTACCAAGCCCTGGGTCCCAATGATTTTCTCCTATGTTGTGTTCTAAAAGTTTTACAGTTTTCTGTTTTACATTTAAATTTATGATCCATTTAAGTTAATTTAGTAAAGTTATGAGCTTGAGATGAAGGGTTTGTTTTGTTTTGTTTTGCCTCTTATAGATATCCGGTTGCCCTAGTACCATTTGTTGGAAATACTGTCCTTCCTCCATTGATGACTTCTGCAGCTGTGTGGAGCGATTTCTGGGACCTCTGTTCCATGCCATTAATATAGATATGTGTTCACCTCTTGTCAATACCACGTCTTGATTATTACAGCTATATAATGAGGCTTGAAAGCAGGTAGAATGATTCATCTTACTTTGTTCTTCATCAAAATTGTTTAATCTATTCTAGATCATTTGCCTTACTATATACACTTTAGAATAATCTTCTCTATAATTTACAAAAAAATCTTGCTGGTATTTTCATAGGAGTTGTGTTAAAATCATAGATCAATTTGGGGAGAATTAATATCTTTACTAGGTTGAATCTTCCAATCCATGGACTTGGTCTATCTCCTCATTTATTTAGATCTTCTTTGATTTCATTGCTTATTTTCCATTTATTTTATCAAGTGCAGAGAGAGGAGTGTTGATGTTTCCAACTATAGTTGTGGATTTGTCTATTTTTCTTTTCCACCAGTTTTTGCTATGTATATTTTGCAGCTCTGTTGTTTTGTGCATACAGATTTAGGATTGCCATGTCTTCTTGGTAGATTAACCCTTTTAACATAATATTATGAACCTCTCTGTCCCTGGTAACTTTCTTTGCTCTAAAGTGTACTTATCTGATATTAATATAGTTACTCCTGCTTTCTTTTTATTAATGTTTGCATGGTATATCTATTTCCATCCTTTTACTTTCAACCTATCTATACAAGTGAGTTTCTTGTAGACAGCATGTAGTTGGGTTCTTATTTTTCTCCACTCTTCTGTCTTTCAATTTTTGTATTTAGATCACTTAAACTTAATGTAATTATTGTTAAGTTTTAAGTCTGCCTTTAAATTTTGTTTTCTGTTATCTCTGTTTTTTGTTTTTCGGTTCTCGTAGTCCTGTCTTCTTATGGAATTCCATTTGATTGATCTATATTGCTTTTGAGTGTATCTATTTGTATAGCTTTTTTAGTGGTTATTCTAGATATTAAATTACATATACATAATATATCACAGTCTAGTAGTATATATATTTTACCAGTTAAATTGTAATACAGAGACCACACCTCCCTTTGTGTACATTTATATTCCTCTACTTAAAATGGCCTCAAACATTCTCCTACATACATTGAGACCCGTACTGGACAGCAGGATAATTTTTACTTCTACCACTCAGAATGATTTAGAAAACTTGAGAAAAGAGAAAGTCTATTGTGTTTATTCATATTTTCACTCTCACCATGCTTTTGTTCCTTCATGATATTTCAAGATTCCTTCTCTTTATTTTTATTTTTTTTAAACTTTTTTATTAATTAAAAAACTTAACAAAAGAACATTAATATATCATTCTCAAGATTCCTTCTTCTACAGTTTCTTTTCTGTTCAGAGACCTTCCTTCAGCCATTGTTTAGAGTAGGTCTTCTGGTGACACACTGGCTAAGTTTTCCTTCAGATAAATTTGTCCCCCCCTTCATTCCTGAGTGATATTTTTACAGGATATAAAATTCTCAGCATCTCTTTCAGCATTTGAAAAATACTGTGTGACTTCTCACTGGACTCCATGGTTTCTGATGAGAAATCTGTTGTCTTTTGAACGGTTACTCTCCTATAGATCATGTATTGTTTCTCTTTGGCTGCTTTCAAGATTTTTTTTTTCTCCTTTAGTTTTCAGAAGTTTGAGTATGATGAGCCTTGGCATGGTTTTCTTTGGTTTCATCTTGTTTGGGGTTCACTCAGCCTCTTGACTCTGTAGGATTATATCTTTTGCTAGATTTGGGGAATCTTCAATGGTTATTTCTTTGGATTCTTTTTCAGCCCCACTTTTCTTTTTCCTCTCCTTTTGGTACTCTGATGACACAAATGTTAAATCTTTTGTTATAATCCCACATGTCCTTGAAGCTCTGCACATTTTTATTCAATCAATTTCATCTCAGTTGTTCATCTGGGTAATTTCTATTGTTCTTTACTTAAGTTCACTGATTCAGTCCTCTGTTTTCTTCATTCTGTTAAGTTTTTTTTCAGTTATTGTTCCAAAACTTTAATTTTGTTATTCTGTCTTCCATTTCTTTCCTGAGACTTCCTCCATTTTCATGTTTCAAGCGTGTTTATAATTTCCTGAAGAATTTTTGCGATGGTGACTTTAAAACCTTGACAGATAATTCTAACTTCTGTGTTATTTTGATGTTGGCATCTGCTGGTTGTCTTTTCAGGTTTACATCTTCCTGTGTCTTGGTATGACAAGTGCTTTTTGATGGAAATCTAGACTTTTAGGTATTATGTTTTAAGACTCCGGGTGGTACTTAAATCTCGTGTTTAATGTGCTTCCTCTGACACTGCTCTGGCAGGGAAAGGAGGGGCCTCCTCACTGCCCCGTGGGGGGCGGGAGGACGGCGGCTGGACTCTCCATTTGGCCTTTGTTCGCCCAAAGGGCCTCCTTGTGGCTCCTGGCCCGGGCAGGTGGTCAGCTCCCGGGGAACACGCGGGGGGAGGACAGGTAGGGGAGGGCTGGGGATCGCGGCCTGACATGGCCTCCTGCCCACGCAGAGTAGAACCCAGGTTTTCCTCGAGGTTCCCCTGATGCCGCGCGCGCGCGTGTGTGTGTGGCGGGGGTGGGGGCTGCTTCTCACAATCCAGTGGAGGGAATCTGCCAGCGCCCTGCAGACACCGCACAGCGGGG
>PVIY010064741.1:0-10055 GCA_004026745.1 Myrmecophaga tridactyla
ATGCTTACCATATGCCAGTCTGTTCCATTGTGTGTTATAGACACTTAATCATAACAAAAGTGAATATGCAATAATCAGTTTAGACAATTTAAATATAAGGTATCACTTCCTACCCACTTGAACAGATGTCACATCGTTTTAACATAGTGGAAAAGTGACTGGCATTTAGTATCGAAATTTTTGGTTTGAATTTCCTTGCTTCTAACTTATAGATTTATTTTCTCATTTGCAGAATAATGATAAGTATGCATGTCTTACTTTTCTCTCAGGGATGCTATGATGAAAAAATAAGTTAGCATTTCAAAATTGCTTTATGGTTTCACAGGCATTTTCAAAATGACAGTCATAACAAGTTGTTGCTGTGTTATTGCTCTAATAGTGAATTACGAGGTGTATTGCTTCAGGTTATTCATGTTAGAAATTCATATTTATTGTTTCCTTTAATTATAATTGAAAGGTACAGTTTCATGATATTTAGGACTTACCTTTAAATAGAGACATTATTTCCATCCCGAGGAAAAGCACATTATTTTCCCTTAATATTTATGTCATCTTGAATTAAAATCAAGTTCAAAAACTAATGCCCATTTCCACCCAGGTAGAAGCATAAATATTTGCTATGAAAAATGATTATATTGTTCCCCAAACACCAAGGCTATTTAAAGTTGGAGTTAGAAATGACCGGAAGGGAGAAAGTTGTTGGTGCATCAGGGACAGCTTCCCACAGACCCAAGTAAGAGTGGTGTTGGGAATAATTGGGCTGAACAAAAGTTCTAAAGAAAATGAAATAAAACTTGTATGCCCATGTTCTTTTGGAATGAGGGCAAATGTTAACAAACAAAAGTTAGGAAAGGTGAGAGCATTCAAATTCAAAATATGTTTATCAAAGGAAAATTATAAGTTAGTGCATATTAAATCAAATGATAGAGATAAAAGTCAATTGTTAGAATTGATAAATCATCTAGGTATAATAAATGAAAGAAAGCCTAGCATTGCAGTGAATTAAATGATTATCATTTAACTTTGTTGGCTTTGCCTTCAGTCTTTTGAGTAAATAAGTTCATACATATACCAACCTTACAGCTTTTATGGGATGAGAAATGGAGAAAAGCCAGAAAATAAAGTCTATAAGATAAAAGTGAATCCACAATTTTCAGGCACAGAAGGAAAAAATATCTAAAAGTAGGTCCTAAATTCATATATTTGTGTTGTACATTATTGAATTGAATTGTTTTTGAAAACTCTTGTTTTATATAATCATTTTATATATCAACACCATGGTTCTGATATAATTTTCTTATAGATGTCATGTTTCCCTGTACAATATTTGGATTCTGAGAAAAAACAGTTTGCTTACTAAAGCAAGAGTGCTATTTATGCACCCACATAGATATATGCACAGAGCCCATAACCTAGTACATTTGCATCAAAATACATGTGGAAATATGTTCAGTATCTTCTATGTTATAAAATCATAGATATTTAGAGTTGTGAAACTCTTTACAATTAATATAGTAAGGTATCTGTTTGGTGCTAAAACTTTCAGAATGCAATATACCAGAAATTGGTTGGCTTTTTCAATGGGGATTTACTAGTTTAAAAATTTACAGTTATAAGGTCTTGACAACGTACAACTTAAGGCATCAAGAGGAAGGTATCATCTCTGAGGAAAGGCTGCTGGCATCCAGTGTTCCTCTGTTAGAAAAAACAGCAACATTTGCCAGTCCTTTTCTCCTGGGTTCTGCTTTCAATGGCTCTTTCTCTGAGTTTCTGTGAATGTTTGATTCTCTCTAAACTTCTTTGCCTTTTATCACCTCATAAAATATTCTATTAAAGAATCAAAACCACCTTGAATTGTGTGGCTCATTATCTCCATGGAAACAGCCTAATCAAATAGTCCCACCCACAACAGGTCTGCATCCAGAGGGATGGATTAAGAGAACATGGCTTTTCTGGGGTACGTAACAGCTTCAAACCACCACAACATCCCTTTCTATAGATGGGTATGCTGAGGTATGAAGCAGTTTGTTTCAGTTTGTTAAAGCTGCTGGAATGCAATATACTAGAAATGAGTTGGCTTTTTACTGGGATTTCATTATGTTAAAAATTTACATTCTAAGGTCATAAAAATGTCCAAATTAAGGAAGTGAGTAGAAGAGACCTCCTCTGAGGAAATGCTGCTGCAATCCAGGTTTCTTCTGTCACATGGGACAGCACATGGTGACATCTGCTCATACTTCTCACCTGGTTCTGGTTTCAATGGCATCTCTAAATGTCTCAGGGCATTTCTCTCTCAACTTTTTCCAAGCAAAAACTCTGGATTTCATCCCCTAGTTTCTCTGAGTTCACTGGTCTTTACTGTCTTTTATTCTCTCATAGAGGGCTCCAGTAAAGGATTAAGACATACCTTGAATTGGGTTGGTCACATCTTCATGGAAACAAAGTAAGCAAAACATCCCACTCAGAATAGGTATGCACCCACAAGGATGGATTAAAAGAACATAAGCTTTTCTGGGGGTACATAACAGATTCAAACCAGCACATGGTGAAATAGGGTTTCAAAATTACAAAGTAATATTGAATGGATAACAATTGCAAAAATCTTTGCAGTCTTATTCAAATAATACTGTTTTGGTTTGCTAAGGCTGCTGGAATGCAATGTACCAGAGGAGAATGGCTTTTATAAAGGGGATTTCATTACCTATAAATTTATGGTTCTTTGGAGTAAAGGCAGCTAGATATTCCTGTCACATGGAAGACACATGGCAATGTCTGCCAGCCTTCTCTTCTGGCTTCTGGGTTCAAACAGCTTTCTCTAGGACATTTCCTTTCTGGAGCTCCAAACATCTGAATCTGTATAGGCTCTGAGCTCAAATTAAATGTCAATCATTGCAGAAGGTACTACCCATAGCTACCCACAGATGTAATCAGCCATAGTTGAAATTCATGTGCTCAAGATTTCGATCCAGAGCAATGAAACAACTGGGCACCAACAGCTAGTCAAGTTGACACTTGAACGTAACTATTACAAACACCAATTAAATTATGCCTGGGGTGGGGGATTATATTTCATATTTTTTTAACCTTAATGTCATAGGAGTACGGGATCAACTAAGATTCTGCTTTCTATAGTTTGATATGTACTGAAGCATAAAACAATGAAATAATGTCCCAAAGTCATAAAATCCCTTAATATTTTAATTAGTAATAACTACAAAGTTGAATATTGTAGATAACAAAGTATTACATTAAAACAAATTCATATATTCGAACACTATGGTTTATTGGTTATATTTTAAATGTTGAGAATTTTTCCACTATCTAACTTCTTAATTAATTTATTAATTAATAGATGTATGTTTATTGAGCACTGCTATATGCTCTGGGCTTGGAATAACAATACAGTAAGCATTTTGAAAAGAAATGTGTTCTAGAAAACAGAGTTTATTTAAATACACTTAACATTTAATGGCAAACTTATTTACATGAGAATGTAATTAATTCTTCTTAGGAAACTCTCAAGGTGGCAACATTTCTTCCAAATGAACATAGTTTTTAAAAAAGTTAGAAATTCCAATTACTTCAAGGGAACAGATTTATGTGAACTTTTTATCATAAAAAATGATATTTGAAATTCAGTCTTACACAACTTTCAATATTCCATGATAAAATTGAAATGAAAGTGAGTTGCTTCTTCCTTTTTCTTCTTCAGGCAGTGTAGACAGTGTCTTCATACAAATATCTATGATATGTTATTGATTTGTGTTGGTCGCAGCTATGACCCTAAGAAATGTTAAAGTAAAACGAGAGAGAGAAAGGGATCAGGGGATCTGGAGACATCAGTCTTGGACAAGTTTATTTCAGGCTGGTGCGCAATTTATATACTTGCAAGAACTATGATAAATGTTGTTTGTGTATAAAAGCTAAGAACCGTATAGTGCAAAAACAAGTTGAAGTAAATACTTTTAAGGTTAGAATGTTCTTTTCCTTTAAGCAAGTCTCTTCTGCACGTCATTGTGCTTTATCTGCACATATAAGTTTCTATTGAAGTTTCTTGCTGTCAAAACGTATGCCTTCACTTTCTCAAAGTTTATGAACCAAGTCTGCAATTTCAAGCTAAGCATTAATCTTTTAACTCCTACAATTTGTTTTTACCAGGATCCTACGAGATAATTTTAATGAGATGGTACTTTTATCTCCATTTCCTATGCTTTTCTTCTTTAGCAGTGACAGCTGACAGCAACAGAGTTCATAAAGTCTAAGCAACATTACAAGCATCTTATATTGTAAAACAACAATGTTGTAAAATTGCTGCCTTCGAGAGATCTGTGGGTAGTGGGATAGAGCAGAACTATAGAATAATGCATATGAGACAATGTAGAAAGTAGTGGCCCATTGGTAATCCTGCCTGGATTCTATTGTAGTTTTCCACCGAATTAATTTCAAGGTGCCTGCATTCCAGGCATACTCTTCTTTACTACCCTAGGTAATCAGGATAGCTCACCCCACCTCTACAGTAACTCCTTCTACAGGCCTTTTGATTCAAAGGCATGAGCAGTCCAAAGTGGCTGGGTGGTAATCTTACCTGCTGACAACCTAGAGGTGCAAACAAAAACAGAAAAATAGAACAAACAAAATGCTTTCTGATATGTTCTGCATAAATTGGCTTATAAGAGTGTAAAGATAAGATATCCATACACCAAATCTTCAAAAAATGGATTCTATTCCACTGAGGTTGGACAGGATCTGGCAATTTCGTAAACTAATAAAAAGAAAGAATGTGCCAATTGTAAGAGTGCTGGTCAGTAATGAAAGTGGAAGGATTCTGTTTTTCCCTGGGGAATTTATTATCAAATTGAAACCCCTTCTGTGTTTTCTAAGTATAAGTAAATAATTAGATACATTCAATGTGATGAGACCCAGATTTTTGATTGCTCAAGAAAGAGGTAAAAATATAAAAATAAGGGTAGAGTAAGATTTTGAGTGTTGGAATGAAATTGGGTATATCAGTAAAAACTCCTGCTTTTAACATACACACATATAGACATGAAAATAGTTTTATATATATTAAAATAGATATATATATATGCATATATTTATTTCACACATAGTGATTTCTGAGGGGGCCCAAGAAGAATGACATCCTGGTAGCAATTAGCATACCTAGGTCTCAGGTCTTGATTGATAAATATACTCTCCAGTAAAAGAAATCAAGGCTTCTTGGAGATATGGTTGATCTCAGGGCTTGAGATAGGAAAGCAGGATGAGTTTGTGCCAAAAAAGAAAGAAAGTGCATTAAAATCACGGAAACCTCCCAAAAAGAACTAGGAATGAACTATGCATTGAGAAAACCTGAAGGAAATTGAGTGTTAAAATTAATATTTCAAAATGTGACCCATTTTGAATAAAATAAGAAACTTTGGGGCCAACTAAGGTTACATGAATTAATGTATGAATAAAAACTGAGGATGAAAAGAAAGCAATTCCTTAGAGAGGAATGGCAATAGATAACTGAAGAAGAAACAATGGAGTTAGAAACAGTACCATTTGATGGCGTGATAACAGAAATTGATTAAGATTAAAAGATCAATGGATACTAAAATTGGTGGGTGTTTATTGTTAAAGAGAATATACACATAGTCTCAAAATAACCAAACAAGATACATATCACATAATGTATTAATCAGGGTTCTCCAGGGAAACATAACTGGCATGACATTAGATAAGTAGATGGATATAATGTTAGTATTATGAGATTTATAATAGGAATTGGCTCATGCGACTGTGGAGATGGGAAATTCCAAATTCCATAGGGCAGAGCGTAAGCTGGGAGCTCCAATAAAGGTTTTAGAGGAATATCATAGGTGGCTTAAATGAAGATGGAAATTCTTCCTTTGGCCTTCAACTGATTGGGTAAGACTCTTCATTGTTGAAGGCAATATCCTTAGTTGACTGTAGATATAATCAGCCTTAAATGCAATCAACTTACTGATGATTTAACTCCACCAAATATCCTCACATAACAATCAAGCCAGTGATTCCTCCAAACAGTTCCATACTATAATCTACACAAGTTGGAACATGAATTTAATCAAATAATTTAAGAAATAAAAAAAAAAAGAAGAGTAATTTTAAGGTGAGGATATACAAAGCAGATACCATTTTAATAGAGTGATCAAAGTTTATAATCCAGTATTGGAGATACAACAAGCAAATATCAAGTGCCTTCAAATATAAGTCAATGAGGAATACAAAAAGTTCTACAGAATTCTTGGCCAAAAAGCAAAAGCATATCTTCAATTAAATCATGAGGGAACATGTGACAAACGCAAAATTAGGGACAGTGGGAAAAACAATTCTCCTTCAAACTGGTTGAGATCATGAAAAAGCATAGCAGGAGCTATTGCAGCATAGATGAGATTAAAGAGACATGAAAAATAATATTCTTGAAAGAAGATAGCAGAATATCTCATTTTAAGATAATACATACTTAAGTAATTACTGCTGAAGAGAGATAATGTCTGTTGTTTCAACTTAAAGTGGTTTGTGGTAGAGCAGAATTTCTGTCTCTGTCTTTTTGTATCTGAATTGCATGTGTGATTTTTTTTCCCACTACCTTGTAACACAGTACAATAGAACAGTCAATCTGAAAATAATTCCCAAAGAATTCATAGTCTTTCAGAAAACTGGGACAGAACATGTTTGAAGCAGAATTTATAGACTGCAGCACTTAGTGAATCTAGGTAAGCAAGTCTAGGGAAGGCTAGAAAAAAAAGCATCTCTTCTTAATTATAATTTCTCTGTGGAAAATACTCATTATTTAGCCTATAAGGCCAAATTTCTGCTTAAGCACACAAAGATTTACAATTTCCAGGTTTCTTATTGGATAGATTTGCAAGTCAACAGATATTTCACAGCACCTTTTACATCCTTATTCCTCAAGCTATAGATGATAGGATTCAGCATGGGGATCATTGCCCCATAAAATAGGAACATGAGCTTGTCTAAACTTTGTAATTTGTGTTCCCCAGGCAGGTCTTGAGACGCAGGTTTTGCATAAATAAAGAAAATGGTACCATAAAATATGACCACCACAGTCAGATGTGAAGAGCAGATGGAAAAGGCCTTGTGTCTCCCTGTGGCTGATTTTATTCTCAAGATGGTGTAGAGGATGAACATATAGGAGAAGAAGATGACCAGCAGTGGAAGAACCAGGAAGACCATATTGGACACCAGCATGGTGGTAACATTGAGGGATATGTCAGTACAAGTTAACTTGAGGACAGCCAAGATTTCACATCCAAAATGGTTAATAACATTATTCCCACAAAATGGCAGCATCATGGCAAGAGAAGTTTGCACAGTTGAGTTGATAATACCAGAGAACCATGATGTCGAAGCCATCAGTACATACACCATCCTACTCATGATGATGGGGTACCTCAGAGGGTTACAGATGGCCACATACCGATCAAACGCCATCATGCCCAGGAGAAAACACTCTGTTGACCCCATGGCAAACACAAGGAACCTCTGCACTGCACATCCATAGAAGGTAATGCTTCTTTTCTTTGATATGAAGGTCACCAATGTTGAGGGAATGGAAGCAGATGTATAACAGATATCCAGAAAGGAGAGGTTTCCCAGGAAGAAGTACATAGGGGTATGAAGACGAACATCAAAGATGCTTGCTATGATGAGAACACCATTGCCAAACAGAAGTACTAGATACATCAGTAGAATCAAAACAAAATAAATCATTTCAATTTTGGATGGCTAGAAAGACCCAGAAGAATAAATTCTGACACAAATGTCTGGTTATGCATATCTACGACATGTGCTTTCAGAATATCAGAGGATGTCCAACCTAAAATAAATTCAGTGCCAAACAACAAATGTCACAAATTATCTCAGAAGTCAATTTTAGGATGGAATAAAAGATGTGTTCTTTTTCGAGCTCTGACATCCAGGTACACTGAATAATGTGTGTGACTCTACAACAATGAAACTGGGAATTTTGGATATGCATATGCCCCATAGATTATGTGTGATGATCAACCTATGGTAAGACATAGATCCAGAAGTAATTTCTGCTGGTGTAGAAGATATGCCTGACTTGAAGGTTCTAAGATCTGTGGTTTATTACAAGCTTCAAGCCAGAGTTCTTCATTTGATCTGACCCAAAGTCAGGAAGTGGTGGTGATAAAGTTCACATCAGCAAGGAATAGAGTTTTGATTCATTAACTAACCTGCATGGTCAAAATTTCAGAGCAACTTTATCTTTGTGCATATTCCAGTCACTTTTATTGTATATGTTATCGATATTTACTCATAACAAATTGCATCACATGTACAATTTAATATTTAGTCGAGAAAAAGTCTGTTGATCTATTGAAGTCCACTCTTAATATCTTCTTTGATTTTTCTTATGACAAAACAACTTAATAGATGAGTTCTACTTGGATATGCTGGAGAATTTTTGGAGAAAATTACATACTCTTTTTGCTTACTTTGCTTTGTGGTTTTAGCCTTTAGCTTGATAATTAATTTAAGTCAACCTATGAAAAGAATAATAATGTTTAAATATGTTACGTGTGTACATTTTGTGCTTTACTAGCAATCATTCTAACATTATCCTGACTATTTTCATTCCTTGAGAGGCAGAATTTAAGGGAGGTTACCAAGCTAGTATAGTAAGGTGGAGCATGGAGCTCAGATCTTTGATGCCATGTCTAGTTCTCAGCTTCACTAATTTTAACACGTATTGAATTTGTTAAACTCTAGATAGATGCTGTTTTACTTTTCAGAAGAGGGCCTGGAAATCTGCATTTTTCACAAACACGCTGATAATGCTGACAAAATTGGTGAAGGGTAACAGTGGTTACCTCGCCAGTAATCCACAATGCGTCTGCATGCTATCCAAATATTTCTGATCCAAAAAGATTTTTCTTTTGTCTGATTGGGTAATTAGATTATCTGGAGAACGTACTTATTTTTGTGTTTTATAGCAAACTCCAGTCATACTGTGTTGTTAAATACTCTTAAAAATATATTCTTGGAAAATCCATTTTTTTTAAAGGGAGATACTTATGTTCGGATATAAAATACTTTTAGGATATTCTTGACTGCCTATCTGAGCTCAGTCCTATTCCAAGCACAGCATGAAAATGAAACCAACAATATAAGGTACCTCTCACTACAATGTTCACAATCACGAGGTAAAATGTAAAATTACTCATGAAAAAGAAATATAAATATAATTATATTGCATAGTTTCATGGAAAAATTTTGTTTTCCTAGAAAGGACAAGCTTATGTACAATGAATAACTCAAGGGATAATTCAGGAAAAGTTTTAGACTCAGACCAGACCTGGAAATATGGAAATGTTTAGACAAATGTGGAAGAGAAGGGTAACTTAGAAGGGAGAACAGGATGAGCAAAGTTTAGAAGTAATCATATGGTACAAAGGAATTTCTGTAGAGGTTGGTTGTCAGCACATCTGACAAGGAAAGTGTGATTGGAGTACACAAAGGCTCAAAACCTGGCAGAAAATAGACACCTCTTTGATGGGGAAGGGTCCCATTAAACCAAACAGGGCTGAGGGGCCAGAACCTGTGACTTTAATGCTCAACTTGACTCATGAAATATGAATCCATGACAGACAGAAAGATTAGAGTGTTTTCCTTGTTATTAATTATTAGCTAGATGTGAACATTTATCTTTCCAAAATCACCATTAGATTTGAAGCTGTCCAAAACCATATGTTATTCTTCATGTGGGCTATTATTGAGTTATAGAGTATTTCAGGCCCATTCCTTTCACCCCATTCTACCAGTCAGTTTGTTGTGTGATAGTAGATAGGAGACTTAGTAGAGCAGATAAAGACTGGGAATCAGAAAACAAACTTGTCAGAGTGATTCTCAGAATAGAATCAGTTGAGTTAAAGAATAGATAATAGAAATGTTTGAACTTTGAAAAAGCAAAAGAGGTAATGTGGCATCTTAGTTTTAGAGAAGAAAAACCTGAGCATAAAAATGGTTACTTTATTAATTAA
>PVIY010064742.1:0-10057 GCA_004026745.1 Myrmecophaga tridactyla
TCCTTATTGAAGTAGTAATTCCCAGAGCCATAATTGATAGAGGTCATTCTTCTCCTCTACCACCCATTCTCTCACTCTTGTCCAGCTTGTCAGTTTGGGTTTTTGCCTGGTGGGATGTCTAAAAATGTGATCTCCAAGAATTGGACCTTGTCATGCTCAGGTTCATGTGTCAACTTGGCCAAGTGGTGGTACCTGTTTGCCTGGTTGGGCAAGTGCTGGCCTGTCTGTTGCAATGAGGACGTTTCATAGAATTAAATCATGATCATGTCAGCTTCATCCACAGCTGATTCCATTTGTAGTCGGCCAAAGGGGAGTGTCTTCCACAATGAGTGATGCTTAATCTAATCACTGGAAGCCTTTTAAGGAGGATTCAGAAGAGACAGGCTCTCTTCCTGCTTCAGCTGGTGAGCCTCTCACGTGGAGTTCATCCAGACTCTCCATTGGAATCATCGGCTTCACAGCCTACCCTGTGGATTTCGGATTCTGTGTTCCTGCAGTCATGTGAGATACTTTTATAAATTTTAATTTGTGAGTGTTCCCTGTTGATTCTTTTTCTCTAGAGGACGCTAACTAATACTGACCTCTACCTTGGTGTAACTGAAGACTATGAAAGGGGTTTCTGACAAAGTCATCAATAGAGGTTATTTCTACTTCCACTTATTGGATCTAAGAAAAATGTGTATCAGGAAAATGAGCACACTGCACAATATATTAGGCAGTAGTTCAATGCATATATTGAATACTGAGGACAGAATCCCAACTCTTCACAAAGTTTATTTCTAGTTAGTTCCTCAATTTCACCTTTAAAAGACCTTTCCTTTGTTCTAACAGGCTGAGTGCTTATGGGTGATGGAATACTTGGTAAAATCAGTGTACTATGAGGTCATGAGAAAACTATGACTTATTTTGCAATTTCCTGAAATTTCATGGGGTTTGAAATTTCATACAACATGAAATACCTTTGTGGAACAACTAACATGCTTGTCTATTCCTGGTCACAGTTAGCATGATCCCATTGGTACATTCTGAAAAATGATGATCAAAAGATAAAATTCCCCAAAGACAAAATTAAGTAAAAGAAGAAATAAAATTGCCCTGGAGAATGACAATGGCTGTACACTTTTGTAATTTTAATTTAAAAGTGAACTGATTTGGGGCCACAGTGGATCAGCAGGCAGAATTCATCCCTGCCATGCTGGAGACCTGTTTTTGCTTGCCCATGCAAAAAGAAAAAAATGTGAACTGAGTTTGATCCTCCTTATTCATGATGTCAAGGAAAATTCATTCACCAACTGGCAATATTTCTGTAATAACACTAAGGGCCAAAGGTTAAAAACACCTATGATTTGAGCTCTACTTGCACAATTGGTTCCTACATCAGTGCATAATGGGAATACAAGTTCAAGGAATACTCAGAAACTTTATCAACTTTTAGTTTCAAAACTTATAGTTTCTATGCAACTCTTTATTGAATGGAATAAGGAATGCAGGAAGGACAAATAATGCCCTTGTCACATACATAGCACAAAGAATCCAGAAGGAAAAAGTTCCATCACATCCTGTCTCCTGGGTTAGCTGAAAACTATTCCTTGTTGTAGTTGATACATGTCATGTCAGCTCAGCATGCCCCATATAATGTGTGAGAAACCAATCTATACTGTTTGAAGGTGGATTTTATCCATTACTATGGGAGGAAGCCCTGCCATTGAGAGCACTTGTTATGATAAGTATTTAGGGATGCTTTTTTCCAGTTTCTAGATTTAAGGTCTCTCTAGGCCTTTTCTTTCACTAATACCTCATCCAGGTTATAGAATAGCATGCAACAGAAAAAGAGGTAGTGGTAATGGAAGACCACAGGATGGCCACTTAGAATGTCTTCATTACTTCCCCAGTAAAGGAGGTAGGGATAGGTGAGTTTTGGCTAATGCTCAACTAAGAGGTATCTGAGATTTCCCTACACCACTATCATCCTCCATAGTGCATTTTGTTTTTGCAGATACTAGATAGGCTACAAAAACAGAAACATGGTGGATACTATTGTCTGTGCATGCTTTATTTATTTGGTAGTGCTTCTAATCTCTGATGTACCTCACCAAATGGTGTATTGATTCTGATATAATACCTCTTGTGACGATCAAGGAATATTTCATGAGCTTCCAATTGGCCCTTTCTACAAAATGGACAATTATTCCAGAGAATAGAAACCAATAAATTTGTGTAAACTACTAAATATATTGAGAGACTGAGAAACTCAGTAGAGTTGAGTCCATGGACAGATTAAACCCACTGTGGGATGTACTTGGCCTTAACTCTGTCACCTGGCCTCTGTAATCTCCTACTCTAAACAGAGGGAATGACAATAGAATTTTCAGTCCCTTACTATCATTGTCACCTCTGAATTAACATCTAACAATCCTTCAAAAGTCTGAGTATTTCCCTTAAACCACTGCACACTCACACAGACACCACAAGTCCCTTGTTGTAAGGATAAAAGATATACTTTATATATATGTATATTTTAGTATGGAGGCCTTTCCTCAGTATGGCACAATATCCCATTAAATCATTAGGTCCTGGGTCTGAAAATTCATTTAATTCTGCACATGTGTGAGGACTACAGTTCTACCCTTGCAGTGACTCACATTACTGTTCTTTTCATCAGCCCTTGTTATTATTAAACAAATCTGCAATAGCTTCATTTGTTGTCCATACTTCTCACCCTAGAAACAGTGCAATCTGTTTCAATTTTCATAGAACTCTGCAGGAAAAGATACATGATTACATTTTTCCTGGCTGTCACTGTGATAATTATATCCACATGCCTCCAACAGTTATTAACTGCTGGTACCTGCCCTTCTAGAATCCCATCACTTCCATTGATAACAGAAACCAAATTTCTATGGAAACATCTTCATTCATTATTTACATAAAGTGTCTCATAAAATATATGTGCCCTTCTCCCCTAGAACATTCTTTATTATGTTAAGTGAAAGAAGCATCTTCTGGGTCCTCCCAGGAAATTTCATAGGTTCTCTGGTGGTAGATTCAAATATTGTCACTGCCTTGAGCCCCTCTTCAATACTAATGCAAGAAAGTTCCTCTATCTTCATCTCATTTACCGAGGACACTGTGGTAGACAGAATAATGGCCCCCAAAGTGTCCATGCTCTAATGCTGAAACATGGAAGACCAAGGCAGAGGAGACAGTAAGAGGGAGATCTTACACTAGAAGAAAATTCAAAACAGAGGCAACATTGTTGGTTTTGTAGATGGAAGCAAGATACCTTGTGCCAGAGTTTGGACCCCCTCTAGAAGATGGAAAAGTGAATGAAAAATATTTTCACCTAGAGCCTCCAGTAAAGACATGTAGCGCTGCTGACACCTTGATTTTAGCCCAGTGAGACCTGTGTCACACATAAAACCTACAGAAAGTTAAGTCATAAATTTTCAGTGTTCTAAGCCATTAAGTATGTCAAATTTGTTACAATAACAGTAGAAAATTAATACAGTTACCATGCTTTAAATCTTTGAGGAGCTGGCTTCAGATGTCCTTCTCAGAACATCATCTCTCTGAATGAGGACTTATCTTTCCCAATTGTCTTACATTAAAAGAAGCTGTAAACTTTTTTATACTCTGCCATCTCAAAAAACTGTGAGAAGATAAGAAATAAAATGTATCTTTCTTTCCCCATACAACAGTGACAACTTTTTATATACCAGATGCCTGTGTAATATTTGTTGAGTTCAAAAGATTGATTTTCTCCACAGATTATATTTCATTCTATTTATATATTTTACTAAGTTAAACCTCTAAAAACATAGAGTTGTTCTTTGTTTTCTGTTCCTTTCTCAGAAGGTGTGGATGTGGGACCAGTAGAATGACAAGCCATGTGCAACTGTATTAGAAAATTATGTTGGATTATTCTCTAAAGATGTCCTCTGAGCTCATAAAGATGAATATAATCTATTACCTACCCGTTATAAAACTGGTTAAATGAGTGTCAAATATGTTAGTGTACAATAGTTTTGTTTCACAGCCTGCTCAGAGAAATCCAGGAAGAAAAATGCAATTTCCCTCTACATTCCAATAGAGAGACATTTTAAGTAAAAGCATGTAAACTATTGGTATTCCACAGAGTATTATTTCCTAATGTTTACCTTCCCTCAACAGTCAGAAACACCCTAGATGATGTAAGAAGCATAAATCTGGTATATCTATTTAGCCAAGTGAACTTTTTAGCTACATACAGATGACCATTTCGGGGTGTAAGTCGCTTCAAGAAAACCACAGTACAAGAGAAAAAAGGAAAAAGTCCAAAGATGATAAGATGGTGTTAGAGAACAGGTAGAAGAAAAAGGAGTGTAACTGATAAAAGAAGAAATTGATCAACCAGAGATAACTCTAGACTCATGCCACCATGCCCTGATTTGTCTTTCCAATCATAAGAAACAGAATTTTCTGGATCTGAAAATTTATTTGCAAGGTACAATTCAGGGAAGGATCATGGTGCTGCAATACCAGAGGTTCTATTCTGTGAACTGCATGTATCTCCCATCAAGGAGCTACAGATTTATAGGGAGGGGTTTTAGGATTAATATGCATACAAAATATTTTTTTGCAAGCTGTGTAGATAATTACATATTTTTAAAGTTCATTTCCATTTATTTTAATAACTTAGTAAAGCACACTTATTAACATTTGTGCTAAAGTTAATACCAAATTTTAATGTATATTTGCTTGAATATATTTTCTATACTAGGATTTCTTTTTATCAATTAACATAAATTACATCTCTTAATTCACCTAATGATTTCATGAGACAGGTATTAACAACGACACTTTATAGTAGAGAAATCAGAAACACAGATAAATTAAGCAGTTTACCCAGGTTACACATTTAGCAAATTATATACTAGGATCATTCTCAATGACTGTCTTATCTTACTTCAGGTGCAACACTGTTGTTGCTCAGTACGAGTTCTGGAAACTGCCCCAGCCTGGAGAGAGCCTGGAGCCTCGCTTCCAGAGTTAGCAGGACCAGGTGGTGAGCAGCAGTCGGTATCCAGACCAGTGGATTGTCCTGGGAGGAGGGATGGAGCCTGAGGAGGATCCTGGTGGTGCTACCATAAGGGAGGTTTATGAAGAGTGGATTCAAAGGAAAATTAGGCAGAGTCCTGGGCATATTTGAACAGAACCAAGATGGAGAGCACAAAACGTGTATTTATGTTCTTACAGCCCCTGAAATCCTAGAAGATTTTGAGAAGATTTTGTTACTCTAGGAAGGGAGAGTGGAAGATACAATCAAAGTTCTCCAGTGTCATAAACCTGTATATGCAGAGGATCTTTAAAAACCAAAGCTGGGTTGTTCCCGATCCAATGGAAATACATCATTCCCTTTCCCTTTTAACCCAGATAAAAATATCTTGTTTGTAATTGCTGCACAGATCTCTGTACTGCCATCCAGTATAAGGAGACTTGGGTAGGACTTAACCACCTTATGCCAGCTCCTGGAGATCCTTCTATATCTTCCTTGGCAGACATCTGAATGAGCTTGCAAAATGTCTGAATTTGCCACACAGGATTTTTTAAACAATTTGCATGTTTTTCAGATGCTTTCAAATAGTTTTTTTGAGTGTAAAAATATTTTAATAAGCCAAAGCCATGAGGAAGTCTTTTTCAATGCCTTAACTGTGGCCCCTCCACCCCCATCCCATGTTATGTTGGACTGTAATCTTTTATCTCACAGCCTTTTTCCAGTTCTTTTTTGTCCATTCGAGTAAGTCTGGTTTATTTTGTCAGGTTAACTTACTTGTAGGTATATTTTCCCCCTAAATTGTTTTCTCATTCTTACAGCATTAATGCACTCAACAATTCCTTCTGTGGGAAAATACTTACTGGTATTGAATAAATTGTACATCCATTCCAAAATATGTTTCAGAGAACCACAATTTTAATTGATAAACTCCAGATTTGAGCCATTTCTGCATTTGCAATAACTGCTTTGAAAAAGGATTTAATTTGTTCTTCTCAGGAATCTGTCAACTGGTTTGTCTCAATTTTCATAACTGATATTATGTCAATAGCAATTTGATTCAACTATTTCCCCTGTAACTCAACAGTAGTTTAACACAAAGTACAACCACAGAGTTCATCATTTTCAGGGAGGTATTGTTAGCAAAATTCACACAGTAAATATATCTCATTAAAACTATAATCATGGAATTTTGTTTAGCATGCTCAATGGCCAGTTACCTTTATCCATTTCTGTACACAGAATGCTCTAGGAACCATATTTATCTCTAAATAAATCACTTTTAAAATGCAATTTGTTTTTGAATGTGGGGACACCTTTTCAGTTAAACTTCCCTGTTTGCTAATGGCCACAGGATTGGAGTCTAACCTTAAATGCCCAGGCAGTGATGACTGTATCAGGATGGAATAAAATGGCTGTCTTGTTCAGTTGTTTATAGACTTACATTGTTAAGACATTGTCATGATCAGGTTCATGTGTCAAATTGGCCAAGTGGTGGTACCTGTTTGTCAGGTTGGGCAAGTGTTGGCCTGTCTTTTGCTATAAGGGCATTTCATAGAATTAAATCATGATCATTTCAGCTACATCCACAGCTGATTCCATTTGTAATCAGCCAAGGGGAGTGCCTCCTTTAATGAGTGAGGCTTAATCTAATCATTGTAAGCCTTTTAAAGAGGATTCAGAAGAGACACAGGCTCTCTTGCTGCTTCAAATGGCAAGCCTCTCCTGTGGCATTTATCCAGACCCTCCATTGGAGTCATCAGCTTCACAGCCTGCCTTGCAGATTTTGGACTCTATGTTTCCATGGTTACATGAGACACTTTTATAAGTTTTATATTTACAAATATTTCCTATTGATTCTGTTTCTCTAGAAAACCCTAATACAACTTGGTACCAGGAGTGGTTCTTAAGAAATAGAATCTTAAAAATGGGTTTTTATGAATGATTTTCTAAACTGACTGAACTCAAAGGCATTTAGGACTATGATTCCCATAATAGGAATGACATTGCCAACCCATGGAGTGAGTCAACAAAAAGAGATAGTCAAAATATCACCATTTAATTTTTCTAATGCTTCGCTTGTATGAAACCAGGCCCTGGGGAATAATGTTTTTGACATCTTTAAGAAGTTTTGTGGAAATATTAATAGAGATTATGCTGGTTTGAAAGGACATATGTACCCTAGAAAAACCATGTTTCAATCAAAATCCCATTTCATAAAGGCAGAATAATCTCTATTCAATATTATATGTTTGAAACTGTAATCAGATCATCTCGCTGGAGATGTGATTTAATCAGGAGTGGTTGTTAAGCTGGATTAGGTGATGACATATCTCTACCCATTTGGGTGGGTCTTGATTAGTTTCTGAAATCCTATAAAAGGCAAAACATTTTGGAGAATGAGAGAGACTCAGAGAGAGCAGAGCAGAATGATATAGCCACGAGAAACAGAATCCACCAGCCAGTGACCTTTGGAGATGAAGAAGGGAAATGCCTCCTGGAGAGCTTCATGAAATAGGAAGCCAGGAGAGAAAGCTAACAGGTGATGCCATGTTCACCACATGCCCTTCCAGATGACAGACAAACCCTGAACTTCATTGGCCTTCTTGAACCAAGGTATCTTTCCCTTGATGCTTTTGATTGGACATTTCTATAGACTTATTTTAGTTGGGACATTTTCTTAGAACTGTAAGAATTGGCCTTAGAACTGTAAACTAGCAACTTATTAAATTCTGCTTTTTAAAAGTCATTCCATTTTCTGGTGTATCGAATTCTGGCAGCTAGTGAACTAGAACAGAGCTATTGGCTGGTTATTGTTAGATACACTGTGTACATCAATAAGTGAAAGGGCTGGGCTTAAGGCTTCAAACAAGAAGCTTAAGCACCGCCTGACAGACGTAGAGGCTTCTATGAGTATCCTGAAAGAAAATGTTATTTACTGTAGCCGTAGACTTCAGATCTCTGAAAATCAGACTCAGAATCTTATTGTTAGAGTAGCAAATTTACGATGTAAACTGAAATCTCAATCTTGCATGTTGTCTGCCATTAAAGTGAGGGTATTGATTCGAAAGGGGTGGGACCCTGAAAAAAGGGAGGGTGACATGGATTGATAAGGATGTCAGTGGAGAGTTTGAAACCCTAGGTCATGCTGAATCTTCTCTAAATAACCCTTTAATAGTCTGCCCTGAAGACATAGTCATCCCATCTCCAGTCTGCCTTGAGGAGCTGGGAACCCAACCTCCACCTGAAGGAATTAGCCCTAGAGTGACCAATCCTGCTTTACCAGATGAAACTGCAAATGAATGCTCTGAAGTAAATGGCTTGGAATATACTTCTAATTCTTTTCATGACACACCCCCACCACCCCTCATTTCTTTCAGACCTATAACTAGACTAAAGTCCCAACAGGTCCCTAAAAGTGAAGTACAAAGTATCATACATAAGGAGATATGTCATACTCCAAAAGAACTGTGTGAGTTTTCCAATTTATATAGAGAGAAATCAGGGGAATATGTATCGCAATGGATTTTAAGGGTGTAGGATAATGGTGCGAGGAATATAAGGTTGAACCAGGTTGAATTTATTGATATGAGCCCACTAAGCAGTGATTCTGCATTCAATGTTATAGCTTGAGGGGTTAGAAAAGGCATTAATAGTTTGTTTGGATGGTTGCTTGAAACATGGATCAAAAGTTGGCCAACATTACCTGAGGTTGAAATGCTAGAACTGCCCTGATAGAATGTAGATGAGGGGATCCAGAGGCTTAGAGAGATTGGAATATTAGAGCGGATTTATCAGACAAAGCCTGCTCTTACACCCCAGAAATGTTCAGAAGATGCATCTTTTACCATAATAGTGAGAAATAAATTTGTGAGACAGGTGCCATCATCCCTGAAAAACTCTCTACTTGCACTTCTCTGTAGGTCAGATATTACTGTAGGAATCACTGTAATTAAACTGGAATCCTTAAACACAGTGGGGATGACCAGATCCCACGTTGGCAGAAGCCAGGTGGCAGCACTTAATCACCAAAGACAGGGTAAACATGGCTATTATACTAGACAGCAAAGTCAAAGCAGGAGTCAAAATTATATGACTCACAGAGATTTGTGGCATTGGCTAGTAAATCATGGGGTACCTAGAAATACAACTGACGGACAGTCTACTAAATTCTTGTTCAAGCTGTGTAAACAAAAGAGTTATAGGTCAAGTGAGCAGAAGTCTAACCTGAATTACAAAAACACAGAGTCACAGCCTCTTAATCAATATCCAGACTTAAGACAGTTTAAAGACTCAAAGCCCCTTCAATGAAGGGGAGGCCAGGACCCTTTGGGGGAGAACCCTGTTATGCTGCAACAAATTTGTAATGTTAATCTTCCTCCAAGCCTTCCCCAAGGGAACTGATGATTTTTACCAGGGTAACTGTGCGCTGGAGAAAAGGAAATGACCAGAGATTTGGGGGATTATTAGGCACTGGTTCAGAAGTGACATTAATTCCAGAGTACCCAAAATGTCACTCTGGTCCATCAGTCAGAGTTAGGGCTTATGGAGACCAGGTGATCAATGAAGTTTTAGCTCAAGTCCATCTCATAGTGGGTCCAGTGGGCCCCTGGACCCATTCTGTAGTTATTTCCCCAGTTCTAGAATGTATAATTGGTATAGACATACAGAGCAACTGGCAGAATACCCCATTCACTCCCTAACTCATGCAGTGAGGGTTATTATGGTGGTAAAATCCAAGCAGAAGCTACTAGAAATGCTCCTACCTAGCAAAATAGTAAATCAAAAGCAATACTGGATTCCTGGAGGGATTGTGGAGATTGCTGCCACTCTTAAGGACTTGAAGGATGCAGGGTTGGTGATTCGCACCACACACCCATTCAACTCTCCTATTTGGCCTGTGCAGAAAACAGATGGAGGATGTTGGAGGATGACAGTGGATTATCATAAGCTCCACCAGGTGGTAACTCCAAGTGCAGCTGCTGTTCCAGAAGTGGTATCATTGCTTGAGCAAATCAATACATC